>VACF01000263.1:0-11714 GCA_006891605.1 Pleurozium schreberi | reverse complement strand
GATTTATTTGTTTCCCTGTCCTCTTAAAATCACATGACCTTAAATACCTCAAGCATTGTTGAAGAAATGGCATGTGGAATATTGTCATTTTAACAAAATTTGCGATGAACATCGACACTACTACATTGGTTATTCTATTACTATCCATGACACTAATTTGCAAAAGTAAAGACACACTAATTTGTAATATATCATCAATTGAAATATCTTCTGGTACATTGCTGTACAGTAACAAAAAAAACTATGTTYATGGTGAACTTCATAAAAAATGGTAGTTGTTATGCAACTTTGGCACTTTTAYAGTTTCAATTGCGCGGTTTGAAATCTATATATGTCCAAGATGGTTTAGAATGCATGGTCTGAAAATGGCATATGGAGTATTGCCATTGTAATGCATCACAAAAACATACACGGGAATTGCGTTGTGATGTGGATACAAAAAAAAATGCCCCAAAAGAACCAGCATTGGTCACTCATTATTCCCATACCTATCACTTTGCATCCCCCGCTTGACATTTTGAGGAAATACAAAGAGCCCAAGAGGTGGCACACAATAATGAAAGTCAACAATACCATACCTTTTCAACCTTGTTTTGCGTGCTAATAAATTGAGGCTCTTCTTTTTTGCATGAAAGGTCTATATTTATTGTAAAACCTTTCTTTTCTTTCTTTTAATTTATAATGCGATAAAAGTTCTTGTGAGGTTTGGGTTGCCGGCTTTGAATTATGACAATTTCTTTTTCAAAAGTCCCCTGAACGGAATGAAGTCTGCCAACCTCCACTTCAAAATCTGGACACTGTGCTTGTAACAATGTGCGCATTGGAAGTGCTCTAACAAAATTCAGCATGTTTCTCGTGATGCTTAAATAATTTTCTCTCTCACTTTTAAGGTGAGTGAAAGTTTTCAATAATATCATGAGTACTGGCGGYCCTGCTTGTATCTTTGATCCAACTGCCTGAGGAAAATGCGTCTGCAGCTAGACTATTACGAGAACTGTTGTTGACAGTAACTTAATTGATCATTTAATCACTGCTTTGCATGAACCCAATTCCATTGTAAAATATTCATACCTTAAGTTAGGTTGTTTGCTTTGTTTTGTTTTGTTTGTTTGTTTCATTGAGATCTCTTGCACAGTGCGTCCCCCAGTTGCGTTTGTTTGTTTGTTGCATTGAGATCTCCTGCACAGTGCGTCCCCCAGTTGCGTTCTTGGTACCATCATAAAGCTCTGAGCAAGGAGGAGGGGTGCACAAGCTTGGTTTCGTGGCGTTCCAAGTTCCAACTCATGGTGAGAAAGTTATTAAACTTTGAAGTGTTAATGAATTAACAAATTTGAAAATTACTTTTACTGATATTTTGGCTGTGGAAATTACTCCTGTAGTTGGACATTCTTTGAAGTTTGTGCCTCAATTATTCAGCGAATCTCTGGGACAGACTTCCAGTTTCAATTGGCAGRAGCTTCTGTCAATGTTTGAGTTTAATTCCATGACCTTCAATTTCGTTGTCGTCTTTGAAATGACACCGGCCATGTGCGCTCCTGACTCAGCGAAGTTCCACACTTGAATTCCGTTCACTTGAGTTCTTCGGACAGCGAAAATTGTGCTACTCCAGTACAGTACTTACTACCACAGCGTCTTCTTCTGATATTTTATTAGAATTAGATTCAAGGAAAAGCCGATTTTAATATTGCAAAAAACTACCCAGCAGTGGGTTTTTTTTTCTCGCGAAATTTCGCCAGATGGACAGAATTCTGACCTCTACTGGTTAGTCCCTCCAAAATCTGGCCTGTACAGTACCCGGCAACTCTCAATCGTCCACCCCATTCACCGATGGAGAAGACTTTTGCATAATATATAATTTGATTGACATTTTTGTCTTCTATAATCAACATTCAATTCTTATGCAATTTTCGATTGAGCATACCAAATTTGGGTTTCAAAAAAGTAAAACTCCATTTTTGGTGAATTACTTCATTTGAAATACATAGTTTTACATGATAATTCATTGATGATGAAGAGCATTGATGATGAATTTTTTAATTTTGATTGTGGAAATATGTAAGAAACATCCACACATACATCTTCTCTTCAATAAACATCTCCAAAGAATGATAATTATGCAATTTGAAAAATATTAATCATATAATACATTTTGCAATTTCTTTTGGAATTGTAGAATAGAGGTGGACGATTGAGAGTTGCTGGGTACTGTACAGTGAGGCCAGCAAGGGGGACACTGGTCCAAAAAAAGAAACTGCCGGTAATCACTCAAGGAATTGTTTTCTTTCTTTTGTTTTGCCAACTAGGTAGCCATTCAAACAAACTCAATCAAGTATAATGTACATGAGAAAATTGTTCATTTGCTATGTTGGAAATTGGACGATTTCTAATTTTACAAATTGGACAAGGTTAACAAACCGAACCCATTTCGGTTATGATAGTTGTCTTTGGCATTAATTTGGGATATGTGACATTGGGTACCCATTAGCTGTCTCTCTTTCTCTGCTGGCTCACAAGGTAACAGTCATCACTTCTGATAACAGAGCACATGGTGAATTTCGTTAAAATGGCAATCATTTGGCAACTTTGGCACTTTTAGAATTTGGACTGCATAGTCTGAGATCTACATATGTCCTAGATGTTTTAGACTGGGCATTCTGAAATCTATACCTATCCTAGATGGTCTAGACCGTGCAGTCTAAAAATGACGACTATGGATTATCACYATTTTAACAAAGTTTGCCACCCAATCAAAAACACATCTTGTTTCATTTCCATTAGAGTAGTYAAACTCGCACGTGTTTGTTCACTTGAAATCCTACTTCTCCACTCACAATCGGTGTTCACTTCTTGTCTTCTCGTGCTTTTTTTAATAGCCCAACTCACATGACAAGAGGCCCTTAAGGTAGGCGAACCCAATACCAACCGTTGACCTAATACCACCCACATGTAGGACACCTATTGATCCTAGAATGAGAATCTATGATAGAAGTACATGCCTTAACTTCACAATAGATAAAGTTAAGGCATCTATTACTATCATAGATTCTTGCTTTAGGATCAATACTAGCCCGACATTTGGGTGGTATTGGGTCGACGGTTGGTATGGTTCACCTACCTTGGGGCGTGTTTGCATGATGGGCTAGACCAGACCTCCAACTGGTCCAAAAGGGGTTCGCATGTGGTCATTGACAACCCAATTACCAATATGGAGCTCCGGTCCTTCCCTGACTCTTCCATCCTTGAATTTAGGATTTGCAAACCCGCTCTCCTTCCCTTCAACCCAACTTACTATTTTCATAAAAAGTATTCTCCACTTGTCTTCTTGACTCTCCTATTTCAAGACTTGTCCTTGTGACCCTGCCTCATTCATTGGTTGTTGCATGTCATATAATTCCAAATACCAATAGAAAAGTGGATATTTTATTTGGAGAACCAGTTTGCATCCGGAAGCATGATGTAGCTTGGACCGGACCTCAAAGCTTTGGTGCCTGGAGCTGCATATAGGGTCTGGTCCTTCATGCTAATAGGTCCTTAGTCTGAACATAATTAGCTCCGGGTGGTGTTTTCAAGCACACGGTACCAGCTCAACTGGTGTTTACAAATTAAATTTCTAACTTGTGAAGCAATTATAATAAGGTATCCAACAAAGGTAAACGTTACAACTAGTTTTTTTGTCTCCCCCAGTTTGCAAAAAAAGGATTTTTACTTCTTCACTGTTTAATACGTGTGGACTCGTTTCGGCATGGAAAGTTGTAAAGATTGACATCACTGGCAGTTGAGAAACTGACTAACGGCATTAAAGACTCAAGACAAGTTTAAGAATTCAAGTTACTGTCAATAGCAAACACATCATATCTAAACTGTGTTTACCCARTTTTACAGAAATGGTCTACTAGTCAGTTTCCCAGCCTTGTGTAAGTTAAGTGAYCCCACTCGGGCGTTCTATTTATCAATGACAGATAAAAACACAAAAATTCAAACTAAGGTGTCATACAGATCTGACGAAAAAAAAACAAGTCTACTGAAAAACTTCCATACAAGTGCAGAAATGAAATCATATAAGTGAATGATGAGAGAAACACCTGTTCCCAACCAAGTTCCATACGCAGAGCCTCCAGTCGTTTGCCATTCCTGCCACTGTCTTTGTAATTCGTAGCACGAGATGCAGACCTCACATTCACAGTTCTATCCTCCGTGGGATCACTGAATAGAAACTCTACGTCGTCGCTAACACCATCCTCTCCTGTGAAAACCGCATAAATGTATCTGCGCGGTTTCAAGGACACGGTGGTATTAAAATTCATAACAATTCTTAACTGTTTCTATGAGTGAACCCAACTTTATGTTCATCTAACAACAAATAAAGTAAAAAAAAAACACGATATGATTTGGACTCAATCAATATGGTCAATCAATCTAGAAGCTCTTTTGAGAGAGCTMATGATTTGATTGATGTAAAGGGCTTCAATTTCTTGAAACTCAAGATGTAAGAGGATGTGTGTAAAGAGAAAGAAGATGTCAAAGGATTGCAGCATGTTAAATATCTTTGATTTCTTCCTTGGGCCTAAAGAAGGTGTTGGGTGCTGTAATTTGAAACTCATTTTGCCTCACGGAGATACGAACCCTCAAAAGTTGCAGACTTCATGCTAACATAAAAAAATTGCAAAGGATCCATGTCGAAGTATCAATGACCACGACAGTCCTTGACAGTCCTTGACAAAGGAATTGCTGTCTTTCAAACTTGACAACGTAATTAAGGGTCATCACACTCTTTGAGAAAGACTCAAACATGAGTTTTGTGTTGTTGTATCCATCAGCAGAATTCGTACCTCTCACTCTTTTCCTTGATGGAAGCTCCTGTACGCTGTAAAGCTTCCTGAAGATTACTAACCGCAATGTTCAATCCTCCTGGAAATTCCCAAGGTGCAATAAAGAAGCTCGGCCTGAAGCACAAGAGACATTTAGCATTGAAGGTTTACGACAGACAAGAAAAGATTACATCAAAATAGAACTCCTTGAAAAGATTGATCATCAATTTAACCTACAGCAATTTGTTACCAAATTGTACCTCAGATTGTACAACACCGTAACCTTAAAGATATTGTTACCAAAACGCAGTCCACTTTGCACATCACCCTAGCCTAAAAGAAATGTTACAAGACAGCAAATCACATTGCACATCACCCGAACCAAAAACCAAAATTTTCCCAAAATGCAGCWCTAACCTAAAACAAATCATTACAAGAGGTAGAGCACACATTGCACATCATCGTAACCTCAARCAAGTCGCTACAAAAATGAAACTTTTAGATTGCATATCATCCTAACCCAAAACGGGCTTCTTCCGAAAATGCACACATTGCACATCACTCAGTCAGCGCTAGTACACAAGCAGAGGCTATGGCGATTTGAAATTCGGCAACAGGAAGCGAATGTAGTTACGGAAATCGAAGGGGCGTCCAAAGTATGGACCGTGTGGCTGGATTCTTCGCATTGCAACTCTTCTCATTCGCAATTGCGGAAGTTTTCATATCTCCGGTGGTAGAATTTCCATGATTGCGGAAAAGAACAATGACTGGTACATCCGTGGCGTCGATTTTATCGGAATGCTACATCTCCGTGTCACAAGAGGAGGTGCTAGCTAATCTTCGCGGAGGATGGGAGCGCAATGGCCACTACAGTTTGGACGAGAGTCCCAGCCAGAATATCGGCTTTCACCTTCCGAATCCGCCAGTGCATTTCGAAGGTGACGACGGATCGGAGTCTTCGGAGTCCGACGGCGACTTAGGGTTTACGCAGGAGCCAGTGGAATGGATTTCTCCGTCGAGCAGCCCGCAGCAGGCGAATGTAGGTGGTGAGGGGAATGATGACGGAGTGGCGGAGGATAGTTATGTTGCAGCWTTTGAAAGCGATCGCTCGCAGAGTCCTAGTCAAGATTGGCAGGGACAGATAGAACAGCCCGATCCTGAGGCAAATTTCGGGATGAGTGCGGACTTCCTCACGCAACCCGCCGTAGGAGTCATCGATTTTCAATTCACGGCGTCGGAGGATGTAGAGCAGCAGATTCTCAGGCGGGAGGCGATCCCGGAAGTGGAGTTTCAAGCGCTGCCTAGATGCCATTTACCATTACTTTTCCCGATTCCAGAAAATGCTGCGATCGAGGCTCCTGATCTTTTGGTGGAATCGTGCATGCAGCCCTTCACGCAACCAGCTGTTGARACTCAGCCGTTTGAGTCTCTCAGTCAAATTCAGGTACTCTGAACATGTTCCTCCTGCCCTATATTGTACTACCGTTGCAGAATTYTGTTCTYAAGAATCAATTTTGAATAGRAACCCGAGAGTTGCCCTGGAACAGCCATTCTCCACGAAGATGTTGTAGTCCACGATGAACGAAGGCAGTCATTATCCCYCAAAGGACCAGGTCGAAACCGGGTTTCATGTTTTTGTAGTAGTTTTGAGTAGGACATAGGCGAGTTATTTTTTCCTTAGAAATGTTTTTTTTCTGTTTGACCAATACATGAAATGGCCTTCACTGATTTGGGTGATGTAATGTATGGCCTCATCTGAATTCTATTATTTTCATAATATGATGAATTGAAATATTCATTCTCAAACGATGAATCATTGGTCTGTTGGGGGCTTATATGAAGTTGAATGTGACTGAAAGTCGAGTGTTGTTTCTGCAGGAGCCCGTRCAGCACATGCAATTGGCAGAGGGAAGGAATGAGATTATTGATAACCCTGCCACCGTTGACATAGAGGAGCCCCACCTCATACAGGAAGGATGTGGACGAGATGAATTAGTTGTGGATGCTCCTGCCGTAAATAACGCCAATATTGAACGCACAGGGGAGCAAACGTCGCAAGAGAGAGGAGAGGACGAGCTTCTTCCTAKTGATTCTCCACTGCCTATTGATGACTCAAGGGACTCTAGGTCGATAGAGCACGAACAGCAACCAGAACATCAAAGTTCCAGAGACATCCCTCTTGTAGAAGTCCATAGTGGTTCAGGGATATCAGAAACAGCACAGCCTTTAGTCGACTTTGGGACTGATCAGACACCCTCAAACTCGGAGCAGATGCCAAGAAGCAACGGGGACACAAACTCTCTCTCAGAATCCTCAAAACGAGTTCACTATCTTGGAGAACTGAATGGACACCAGAAACRCCAGAGAGTAGAAGCCTCCCCAGTKAGGRACAGAAGCTTTCCKAAGACAGTCATGGATGTTGTAAGATCTCGCTCCAGATCATTATCCAATTCTCTTGTTGATGATGAATGCAACATCCTGAGTGTAGTWATGCGCGCTGGAGTAAGCTTCCCTCCCTTTGTATATGGTAAACGTTCTGCATAGCCAATTACTTGCACATGCGAGTTTTATAAATTTGTAGAGTACCCTCTTGATAAATTTCTAGCTGAGTCGATATGAGAACGTCATTGGCAGTATCATGGTAAACTCAATGTTACATTAGTTCCCTTGAGAATAAATTGATGATTGGGGTCTGGAAACTCTCTTGGATTCATGCGCTGTGAAGAAATTGTAATTGCACTGCTAAGATTCTCTTGTGTTTGACTGTTGGTGTATTCGATCTGTACTATTTCCTTTTTTTCTTTCTCAAAAACTTGTCACTGACGATGAAGAGGGAATGAAGGGGCGTCGAGAATTCAAGGTTTCAAGAGGAATCCCACGTTCATAATACATCAGTATTTGTACCAGGCAGCAGGTGACACTGCAACCGAGTCTATCTGCGTGTAAATTTGAAATAACACAGCGCTAGACCAATCTAACATCTAGCATGGCTAGAAAACAATTAGCATAGTTATCATACCCTTCAAACTCGTAAATCTCGATGGGTTTCTCAGGTCTTGGCCCTGGATTGCCAGACTCTACAAATTTGCGACCTGAGAAGGAAAAAAAAAACTGCCTTTGATCAGATCTGCTACGCCTTCAGGGCAAGGTCGATGAGAGGGGCATTGCTCAGTAGTAAACATGTACAAAAAACGCACAATTGTTTGATGAACGTGGCACCTATTTCCACCTTATTTTTCTCTAGCATACAACAAAACATTTAGTACTCAGTTGCAACCATTACTAGTACAGAATCCACCCTAGAGGGATTCTAGGAATCTAACCGCCATGCAATTGGCAGAGTTTCTGTATGAAGCTGCCTTGATTGGCATTACAATTGGGCAGAATCTACATTAAAATCTACCTTCAATGATGTTACGATTAGCAGGGTTTAACGTGGCTACGATTTCTAAAATACCTCAAAGGAAATTTCTCTATTAACTGATGGTAACATGAGGAAGCACCTGTTGGATTCTAAAAACGAAAATCAGTAGCTCCTCAGTCATGCACAGTCACGCAAAGCTCCACAAAATTACACATTTTTAAGATCGGTCACTCAGGAAATGTCATCACTAAGAAAACCCTAAATATATATTGAATTATATTACCCTAAAGAACTGTATACCTGCGAATGGAATGGCRTATTTGTCGCCTGCAACTTCTGCAGCGGGATGATTTTCGATCTTGTATCTGCATGTTTCTCACAATCGTCAAATGTTGATAAAATAGAGATATCCTTAMAGTTCAAACATTTAACAGATTCACGAGTGAACCCCCGAAAGGGCTTGCAACTACAAATTCACGGCATTATTCATTAGATACAACATACCTTCTCACTGAAACAAGGTCAACATACCCTAAACCCTCATTCAAAGTGGGAGATGAATGGTAACCCTAATGTTGTTATAATATGTTTGGAATGAAGAAACTCAATATTTCAGCAGTCCAAGCCTGAGTACAAAATCACACGTGCACTCTCAGGACAAAGAACGGTGCAAATACTCCTGTTACCCTTTCACAGAAACAAGGTCACCATCCTCTAACYCCTCATTCARWSTGGAAGCTCGATGRTGACCCTAACGTTATCAAAATGTCCTTGGAAGGAAGGAAGTTCAACATTTCAGTAGTACACTCCTTCGTGTAAAATGACACAATGCACACTCAAGAAAACAAACATGGCGCAATCCGTGAGTTACCCTTTCACAAGAGCGCCAGATCCAAATCGAAACGGCACATTCAAGGCGCCTCCCAGCACGGCGCCAATCATATCCGACCGGACGGCAAACCTCCCTCCCTTGAAATCCGATTTCACAGTGGATTCCGGCACAGAGGACGCCGCGGGCGCAGGATTCTCCACCTCCGCCTCCGTAATTTCACTCTTCTCCGCCCGCGGAATCATCCCAACAGCCTTCCTGGAGCTTCTGCGAGCTGGTGGTGTGCCCAACAAGGATGGTACCGTCGTCTTAGCGGCTTGCAACCACGACGTCGAAGTCGCCAAGGCCATGGCCAAAAAATCTCTCGGAACAAACCTCTTGGAGCTAATGTCTGTATGCAAATGTCTGTCTGTGTGCAAATTTCTCAGACAGCAACGAAAATGTAGGATTGTAGGCACTTCGTGATCAATTGCAACTTGCTCTTCACTGGAGTAGCAAAGATTTGATCGGCGATGAGAGAAGAAAGAGGAAGAGGATGCTCCATCAGCGAAGATGGACCACTATTACTGGAGTGGTGACGTGGCGTTTTGGGATGGGCTCTCACCGTTGGGAATCCGAGTCGACCTTGGAATGATCTGAGTTGGTATTTCCAGGGATGGGGTTTGGGCCTTCGGGTTTTGAGACACGTGGTGAACCGGGGGTTGGGCCACGCCTGCGGGGTGGATAGGAGAATGGCCCGCAATTGGGCGTTACCAGAGGTATCAGAACTTGCTGGATTTATCAGCATGCATGACTTCTGGTAAGGTCCCGTGTTGTTTGGGTATCAGGGCTTAGGTACCCTGGGTAGACTTGTAGAGTATGGGTGGGCGTATACAGGGATCTGGGTACAAGGGTATTATATTTCTCAATACATATCATGCTATCATCTTGAGATTTGAATGATATTTCATAGCGGACACTGTGTATGATTTTAATGAAATATATCTATTTGAACATTTCCATGGAATATATAACCCCTGAGTGCGGCCACCTCATATTCACCAAAATTCAGACCCTTCTGAACTCATTCCAAGCAAATTATCACCCAAAATGAGATCCATATAAATTAATTGTACCCATAGGTAGTGGAGACAAGCTCAGAGGTGTGGCAAAAGGGACAAATGATTTAACCGTATCATTGAAAAAATTATAATAGTCAAACAAGAAAATCTTTCAATTTGGAGAGGTCAAATTTGAGGCGTTGGGGCACTCAGGGGTTAAAGACCACAATTTCACTTACATCAATGTTTTAATTATGGTGTAAGTACAAAGATAAAAAACATGATTTCATTGGAGGTCATTGGAGGTCAATTTATTGTGCAAGACCTCCCCTTTTAGCACAAGATTTGAAGGATGAACATATGTACTCTTGTCTTTCAGACATTGAGAACTAACACCCCCATTGTATTAATACTGATGATGTATTGTTTCAATGGTCTCACAATCCAACTTTGAAAGTTTATTGTTGTAGTATCGTATGAGTACTGCAACAAATGTAGTTTCAAAGGAACAGTGTCTTCCATTGAAACAATATTGTTGCAGTACTGATGATGTATTCCAACAATATATTTTCAAAGTTGGACTATGAACTCATTAAAACAATATTGTTTCAATGGGGGGTACTTTCCTGATGTAGAAAGATTGGTTTTGTCATCCATCTAACCAGTTTGGTTCATAACGTTCTTACAAGGTTAACCCCTAACAACCCTAGAGAACCAAAAGTGTCTCTTTATAGTGTGGAAGTCCAATTCAAACTATTGCAACTTTTGCATCCAATGTCTGAATTTAATAACACTGGTAAATTAATGTTAGGCTCTTTTTTTAGTTTGTGTGGTAAAAATTTTAGATCAATCCAAAATGTATTTGTTTTTTGGAAGCCATTCAAAGTTCACAGGTTTTAATGGAGTTCACCAAACTACATTATGATGGCTGCAACTTCAAAGGCTTGTCTCTCCTTCATCCATTATTAGTTTTCAATAAAATTTGTTGGGTTCTTTTTTTCTTGAAGTCTAGTCACTATGGTAAAATTTTCATATCAATCCAAGTCATTTTGAATGTTTGAGGGCAATTAGAAGTTCAAAATCTGGACATTTGGGATTAGAGTGAATTTTGGTAGCTTGTTTCTTCTTCATAAAATTTTGTTCCCCCAAAAAATTGGTGGTGGTGGTGGAGAAGTTGCGCTTACTAATTTAGTTTTTGTGTTTAAAATTTCATATTAATATAAGAAGTTGTGAATATTTGAGAAGCATTYTAGAAGAAAGAGGATTTTGACATTCCAAAGGCATTTTGCAAATACAACGAGCCATTTGAATGATATTTTCTTTCACCAATGTCTTTGAATGATGGTTTTGAAGCACTTTCATGTCTAAAGTTTTTCATTTGAGTAGGTTTAAAAATCAAATTTGACCTCCAATGTGTTATCAATTAGGAAAATTTCAACATCCTTTTTCAACACTAAAACATTGGAATCTTGCAATCTACATGGCCAAATGATTCCAAATTTGATACACGTCATCTACAACATGTACACCACAAAATTGTATGGTTGATATTTCTATACCTTAGTGACATTTAGACCTATAACACTTCAAAAGCACTCATGTTTTCAAATCCAAAAATGTCCTACTCATTTAGGAGTTAACTAAACATATATGTGTTGTCAATGTCAATGAAG
>VACF01000262.1:55689-66022 GCA_006891605.1 Pleurozium schreberi | reverse complement strand
TTTCGAGCTCCCCAAGGCAAGCGGAAGTTCGTCGTCACAAGCAGTCCAGAAGCTCCTGGCAAACCTACGGTTCCTAACGATCTTGGCGTCGACTCGGGATGAAATCGCGAACAACAATAGAGACAGTGGGGCTGCACAATTTCGCCTGGCTGGTGTTGGTGAAACCGATCACGGGTGTGGAACAGCAGCGATTGCAATTCCGATTGACGGACGAGTGGCAAGGACAGGTCGGCTCATACAAGCACGAGCCCTGCAAACGCAGTCGTCCAAGCGACCSCCGCAAAGCAGCTGCCGCGCCAACCCACCGGCCCGGGGACGAAGTATCGTCCCTTCGTCGCCACTCTCGCTTCGTTCGATTCGGTCCGTCCGTGGACGACGACGGCGTTCATCCCTGTTCGTCCATTTCTGTAAGGCATCCATCCACACATACGGTAGAACTTCTAATAATCCTCACTCTTTGAACTAATAAATTCTCCATAGTAATGTTTCAGACCAGTATTGACGTAGCCCACATACAAACAATATGAGAGCAAATGACCCTCCTTAATTCTCAGTTATAACTTCTTTGCAGTAATGTGTCAAATTGGTCCCGTGTGTCAAATTGGTCCTGGCCCCCTAACTTATTAAAAGTTCTACTGTACCTAATCTGTTTTGTTGATTCACTTGGTTGGTTTATTACATTGAGATCTCCCAAACCGTGCGTCCCCCAGTTATATTCTTGATAGTGTCGGAAAGCCCTCACCAAGAATGGGTGCATGGGCTTTGTTTTGTGATGATTGGACCTATGGTATAAGAGATTTTGAAATTTGAATTTTTATGTATTAAAAGATTAGAAGATTACTTTCATCTATATACTTTGGTTGTGGCAACGGCATATGGCACACTAGTCCATATCTTGACTTAGGTTGTTTGTTTTGTTTGACTCTTAAGATGAGAATTTTTGGTTTTACTCTTCGCATTATCAAAAAGCTCTTGGCAAAGAGGGATGCATGAAATTTGTTTTGTAACATTCATACTTGCAATGTCAAAATTATGGATTTTTGAGTGATTATTGGATCTCAAAACATCATAAATTTTGAATCTCTTGGACTGTGTATGATTTGGCCATGTTCTTGTTACTATTAGAAAGCTCTTAGCAAATAGGGGTGCATGAAATTTGTTTTGTACAGTTTGGACCATATAGTGTAAAAGTTATGGGTATTTTTAGTTCTATTTGAATTTAAGTTTGAATTAAGTTATCTTTTATTTTGAGAACATGGAAGGTTTATCATTTTTTACATTTAGCCAAGGACATAAGTCTATACTAAATTGTGCATGATAATTTCATAATGTCATTTTTTTTAATAGAGTTTCAAATGTGGAAGGGCAAGCATTTGTGTGTAGGAAGGTAAAACTTCCTTGCCATTCTACTTTACATATTGCATATTACACGACTATATTTTGTGCCATTGCAACAATCTAATAAAATAAAAATGGAAGTAATTTTTATTTTTTTGAAATTTGCAAATACCTCAAAATTCAATACTTCCACATCATAGGTCCCAACACCAAGAAACAAAGTCCATACACCCCTCTTCGCAAAAATAAATTTGGATGGTACCAAGAATGCAATTGAGCGACACATGGCTCCGAAGAGCTTCCCGATTAAACAAACAAAAATAAAAAAACAGATAAAACAAACAAACAAACTCATTTGAGGTATAAATATTTAAACTTATTGGTTTATAATTTTATTAAATAAGAAAATGGAAAATTAAATAATAATTTTTTTATCATTATAATCAATTTTTTTTTTAAATTATAGGTGATGAAAAAAGAACATTTAACTTCCAATTGTGAATCAATAAGGGGCTCATATTCTTTTGGGGGGATGCCAATGTGGTCTTTTAGCTTCCAAAGGATATATAATTAGAGGTACCAATTGATAGAAAGTGGGTGCAAAAAGTTGGCTCAAARTATGCTTGTGATGCCCCAATTGTTGGTTTAAAATATGCTTTTATACCTAAACCATTAGTATTGATGGTTAGCTCAAAGCACTTTGTGATATCCACTGTGTTGGTGTTAGTGGTGGCTTCCAACCATAAGGGGTCAATGAGTATACAACTTATTCACTACAAAATTTTGAAGGTGGAATGAATTAGGTAATTAGGTAGGCACCTATTTGTGTCATCTTGAAGGAATTATTTCCATATTCAATCAAATTAAAATTGACACTTAACTCCCAATCTTTGAGCAAATTGACTCTTAGTCTTAGAATAAACATTTCTTTTACATGTACAAGTAGAATCATGGTGTGTAAAGACCAAGCCACTAGCCCCCATAGTTATGCGTTCTTTGTCTTCCTCATCTAATTATTCAYTTGACCAAATACTACTACAATATTGGGGTCCTATAAATTTGCCAATCAAATCAGTCTAATAGCTAATGGATCTTTTACTCAGTAGCTTATCAGTAAAATATGTAGGAGTATAACCAATAGAATTGGAAAATCTAATGTTGGAGGGTGGGAACACATCATGTATAGTCAAACCACTATGCACCTAAATCATGTCAAAATTGACAACGAAAAACACTTTGCACACATTGTCAACAAATTGCTTAATCTAAATTAATTGAAGTCAGTGTATCTTCTTTGGTGCTATTGTATTTGCATCAAATGAATGTCATACAAAACTACATTCACTTTGACATAATGTCCAAGTTGGATGATAAGAAAATGATGTAAATACTAAAATTTTAATCAATTTAACTTAGTGGGCGTTATTGAGAAGAATGTATTGCATTTTGACAGGTTCGAGATGCAGGGAATCTTTTAACACGGGCAGGTTTTGCACTCCCAACAGTTGATGTGGACGAGATCACTGTTCGGTACCCAAGTGGTACTGTTCTGATCTTCAGCACTTGGTGAAGTTTGTGCTTTTGGGATGTGACGTGCRATCCATTYACTGTATTCTGAATGATTTTTGAYGTTTTACTCTTTGTAAGAAMGCAAGGGGATTGAAATCTCTTCTCTTCATGCAGCTATTGAACTGATTGATCATTTGCGGTCAATGGGAGAAACGAATGCTGTTCGCGAAAGGATAATGGTATGTAGTGATGTTCCTAGGTGAATTTATTGACGATTGAAACAGGCTGCCAGCCATCTCAGCCTCTTRTTTTGTGATTGTGCACTAAAGTGTCTAGTTGAATATCTGAACGCATCAGCTGGTGCACTATGGTGCAGACTGTGAATCGAGATACAGCTTTGGCAACAGCTGCAGTTTATCAAGAAATGTTTGGAGAGCCTGACGGCACCATTCCAGCTACTTACCAGGTAACTGATTCTTAYTTGCTATTTGCATCAGGCTCCGTCCCAGTGCCATTGATGTCAACGTGGTAAACTGCATCATAGAAGCCAGTGCACTGACCTGTCTGCATTGAACTCTTAATGCCAAGCAGGTCTCAATATGCAACTGAAAGTGTAACCCTAAAACATGGTGCTGCAGGTRATYTACATGGCAGGATGGAGTCCAGATGTTTCACAACAGCGCCCAAAGCGTAGAGGTTCAGCAACTGTGTCGTTCGATGATATACATAAGGCTTTCACCCCAGATGGAGRYACGAAGAAATCCCCTGATGATGGATCTGGTGGTAATCTAAAGAAGGAAGTTCCTACAGAGAGYAATGAAGAACCAACCATAGGTGAKCGCAAACCYGAAGTAGATGGTACAACGCGATTGCCATCTGGCACATGGTACAAAATTGAGTAGGTTCTGTGTATAATTCTGTTCCACGATTCCTTCTGTTACAGGGCCAAGATTTCTATCTTGTTTGTGGGTCCTCACTGCTGGTATCAGAACATGTTCAAGATTGGTTCGAGTACCAGTTGTCATTGTCAACTGCACTGATTAATTTATCTAATTGTTGTCACCGAATACTGCACTTTACGATTGTCTAAGCTTGACGTCACCCATATTCGTCTCTGCTCTGGTGGTTACTTTCTCAATGCTTCCTATTCCATTACTGACAACCGTTAAGGAACGCACTTCTGCTGTTGGCGACTTCATTCATGCCATCGGAAACACCGTTTATGCTGTAGGAAAATCAGTGAAGCCCAAGTCCATCAGGAGGCATCTCCTACTAATCCAAGCTCTCCCACAAACTCATGCCACTTCACACCATTCTCCTTCTCTTTCCTTTATACCTCCGTCCCCAACCCTCGCTCTTGCCGCTTCCTGTTTCCTCATTGTTCGATGTTTCCCTTCGCCTGGAGAAAACCTCCGCTGCAGACCACCTTTAAAAGTAATAGTCAACGAGATAAATCAGGGGAAAGAGCTCGAAAGAGGAAAGAAAGCACGCAGGGCAACCTTAATTTCCAAATCTCTTCTATGAACTACTAGTTCTTGGGGCCCTTAAAGCTAAGTCCTTACTATCTCCAAGAACTAATCAATCACATTACAGATTCATTACATCTAGAAGCTTTCTTTGTTTTCCAAAACCACTAAAATCACTGTCTCTATGTGGAAGAAACAATTTCAGAAAATCTACCAAAAAAAACTTGGACCCTTCATAACATTTGCATTTAGTGTCCAAATGTCGCATTCTTTTGTACATTGGAACCTCCTTTCACTTGTCAACAAGGAAATATGAAAATTTGACCAGTCCTATAATTGTGGCAATTTGGGGGTTGCCCACCTCAGTAGTTAAGATTATTTGTAGTAAAAAGTTATGTAGAAACATCTTCCAAACATCGTCAGTTCACCAACCAAATCTGGATAAACTCTATTTATAACCTAAAAAATCTTTTGATTGATCCGTACCTGGAGGTGGATTTCTATCACCACTTGCTTGATCTGATATTAATTTTTTTTCCACTTKCAGCTRTTGTAMAATCCAAGATGATCTCYAAAATTCATGGGTCCATATACGCTTGCATTGGCTTGTGCTTTGAGCAGAAAAAGATGACGAATCCAATCAACAGCACAGAAGGTGCCTAACGTCTCGGAAAGCACGAGTACTCGAAATTCTGCCACCTGCGTCGCAGTGTGGTCAATTTCCCCCGGGGATTCTATGCACCTAATAGTGTGTAGCTGCTTCACAGCGTCCAAAGAATCTCAGTGGCAGGTGCATAATTTTTTTGAAATATCGTGCCTATGCATTGACTGAGACTTGAATGTCTTGCTGTTGGAGCTGATTTTGCTCAAAAAGTGAAAGGCCAGGATAAGCTATAACACTAGCACCGAGGCAGACGTCGCCATCGTACAGTACTAGTGCTTGTCCTGGAGTAATGGCACGTGCAGGTTCCTCAAAACGTATCTGTGCATAGGAAAACAGGAGCAAAGTTACCGACTATTTTGATTGCTCAGAGAATTCTGTCAAAAGTCCCTCATAGAGTAATCAACATGAAAGTTCATGGACAGTCATTACCTGCAGCTGCTGTATCCCTTCATTGAGTGTCTGACTAAGGCGGCAGAAACTGCTAGATTCAAACTCTGTTGTATCCGCTCCGGCCACACCCATACCTTGAGAGTTGGCCACTTCACTTTTTGAGTCCATGAAACAAACTGTGCATCTTTCTAAGGATTGCCGGTAACGGGCCTTGAACACGCATGTAAGAGGCTGCCCATCCTGAAGCGCCTTGGGCGGGTGTCCTGCTATCCAAAACGGATCACCTGTTGAGGAAAACATTTAGAATGACCGATCATGAAAACCGGAGCTGGATCAAAGAAGAAACCTGTGCTCAACTATTTCTAATCAAGAAACAATCCCTTGCTGTTGTAAAATTTGTAGAGCGTGTTTGGAACCCACTGACAACAGAAGCGAATTGGAGATGAACAAATAGTGGGATCACTTTGGGTAAAAGAAGACTTTGAGGAGTGTCATAAAAATTGCAGGATGGAGTTGTTGAGGAGCTGCACCGCAGCCGCAGCTGTCAAGGGAAGCCCTTGCAGCATGCTGGCGAATGCGGCGCACAAGAGTAGTTGTAGCGTGGTTTCTTCCTCTGGAGCTTTTGCTCTCGAATCCCGGGAGTTCACCCTTTTTGTAAGACCCCGAATCCAATCCCGTCTCTGTTGGGTCTGCTCTCGCCAGAGCAAAAGGATTGCATTTACAACTTGTTGAGTTCTAAACCGGGAAAGAATGAGGCGACTTGGTTGGGAGTATTGGTTGAATGGCTATTCATGCAGACCCCCATTTTGAATTTATTGATCCCACAATTTTAGGGTGAATTACAGTCCGTTTTTGAAGTTTTTGCTGAAGTTTCAAGGCTGTGACTGATGGATCAGTTCTTTTCTAGACAAGAAATCACACATGAGCTCGGTCATGAGAAGAATGTTATATGGACGTGCAATTTATTCAAATTGAATCCAATTGGTCTCATGGACACGTTCATTAGGGTATTGTATGGGCGCTAATTCGTGGGCGTGATTTTCGTTCGGTATCCTTCTGTTAGAGGCTCTGGGGTTTCAGAGTGGAACGTTGTAATTCAGCTCAGTATCGAAAGGTTTTGATTTTTAGGTTTTAGGTTTTGGTCATGTTTGCTGGTTGTGTGGACTGACCATCTCTAATTGCTCCGCTGTGATTGAATCATCAATGACTCTGGTTTTTTAGGTTAGGAGCTAGCAATTTTGTCGTTCTTTATGTCGGATCATCCTTGTGAAGCTTTTGCTTGCTTAAACAGAGTAGTGACTCATTTATATCTCCGACAGATGATGGAGAATTTGTAGCATGACTTCTTCTACTTTTGCCTGGTTATGATGAACTTTTTAGGTCGCTTATGCGCTTTTTTCGGGCATTGGGGATGCATGTATTTCAGGAGCGACAATGGCAACCGAGAAATAAAACCTGCAAAACTGGGGGACCAAGATTAAGGATAAATTGTATGAAACATGAGGAGCAGCAAAGTAACAAGCGTGGACGAGAAAGGGAACGAGAGTCTAAGAAACACGATCGGAATGGATTTGAGGCACCCTTTAGCGGAGGTTTTAATAGCAACATSGAGGGTTCAAGTTTTCAACTTTCAGATTTCCCAGATGGAGATTGGCTTTACAAGGTCAGTGAACTCATGCAAGCTCAAGAGATCTTGCGAAGACGTACTACCAGATGGTGGCAACCACTCCTCTCAATTTGTGGCTTGAAGACAGTCCTTGGATACACATTCTGCGCTTTGCCCATGAGGACTCTCCAATGACTTGAAATGTTTGCAAATGCTTGGGTTCTCAGTTTGATTTTCTTTTGGTTGCAGCTTGATGATATTGACGAAGGCCCAGATGCTCCATTCCTAGACGCCGTTGTGAAGGTGCGTGATGCCACATGCTTGCGTCCATGTACTGCCCTCTCCTGTACCTTTATCTGCCTTTGCTTTATAAAGAACTTTGAGTGTGATTGAAACCGTTCTTATAAACATCTAACTGATCTCTACGGAATGTTTTCTTAGTATGCAGAGGGTCTTTTTTTTATTAATTCTTGGGGTTCGTAGAAGCACGAGATTTGTGTTTAGGATTCCTTACAACTTTGGGCTAGCGATGAGTTTTGCAGTGTACTGCTAGACCTGGATTTCTACGATGTGTAGGTAGCTGCTTATGGTGCCCCTTGTTGGTCTGCTGTTCTTTCTATCATTTTTGCTTCCCATTAATCGGGCATTTTKCTTTCTGCGTCAGGTTTATTGCACGCACACAGATCCTAATTTCTCCCTACCATGGCAAAAACGACGACAATATTCTTCAACAGGCAGGCAAGCTGAGCTCATCATACTGACACTTTGAACCTCATTCTTGGTTGAGTTTTTGAGAGCCAGACGTGAGACCCTTTCAGATAATTAGTAGGCAAGGGCTCTTCACTTAGGCGAACAGTTCAAAATAGGTTTTAATTTTGTGATCACACTTGTTCATCGTTGATGTTCCACACTGTGCAGCGGGTTCATGATACAGGGTAGGCGRTTGTTGACAAACGCGCATTGTGTCGAACACCACACTCAGGTGAGTACTGACAGGCCMTCCATGAGATTTCACTTATATGCATGTTCTGGTTGATGCTTTGTGGGCTCTAAGGAACGCTAATTTCAGAGACTAAGGTCTCGGTGGAAGAGCCTTGGAGATTTGGGATGTTATAGCTGAATGAGCACTGCTGCTTGCAGTGATTTTGCTAAAATAGATCTGCAACTCGTATGTTTCTTTTAGTTAGTATGTGTACTAAAGATACCGGTGACTTTGGTCGAATGCTGGATATCAAATCAAACTTGCTTGGTTTCTTGTTCTGTCTATATTAATKGGTTCTTGGTACAACATGTTTATAATAACAGGTGAAGGTGAAAAGGCGAGGCGACGACACGAAATTTGTAGCAACAGTAAGGATCAAATCTTTATAAATTAGTATATATTTTTTCCTTGCTCAGTAATTATCTATTTTTCTTGAACGGACCTGCCATTAAGTGTACCGATACATTTCCAGAAGTTAGGCATTATCTCACATTTTGTTAACATTTAGGTTGTTTGCTGCAGGTTTTAGCGATAGGACCAGAATGTGACATAGCCCTTCTTTCAGTAGAGGATGAGGCGTTTTGGAAAGGAGTCGAACCACTACGGTTTGGAAGCCTCCCACGCCTTCAGGTTATTTGCAGTCCCTGGTCCTATTTCCTATGTGTTGCAGCTGGGGAACTTGAAAATGTTGGAGTTCAGTTGGTTGATTGGTTTTAGTGTTTGTTGGAATATATTTAAGCAAGTGTGTTAATTTGAGAGTGTAACTCACTACCCAACCGTAGAGTGATTCTCAGTGATTTGCTCAAGTGTTCCTCCGTCACCCACCGAGCTACTAATATGCTCCCTCTTAGTTGTCTTTCTACGTACCATAGAATACGGAGGGACTTTACTATACTTACTTAGAGTCCATACACTCTTAGTTACTTCAATTACAAGAGTACCGTAACTTATTTCGACAGTATTAGTAACCAGCATAGTTTATTTACTAGTGTTGAATCGCCTTGTAGGATGCGGTCACTGTTGTTGGTTACCCAATAGGAGGAGAGTCCATATCCGTGACAAGCGGTGTCGTCTCACGTATCGAGGTAAGAGCTGACACTTTATTACTAGGTGTTGACCTCATTATGCAGCATTTTTTTGCATTCTTTTTTTGGGTGCAAATGAAGAGAATATCTCATTGCATTAAGCAATATTTCCAGGTGTTTGTGCGAAGATCTTCTGATTCTGGTGTGTCGGAAACAGGTCACCTCATATGTACATGGCGCATCAGAGC
The DNA here is from genome assembly GCA_006891605.1 of Pleurozium schreberi. Classification (NCBI taxonomy): domain Eukaryota; kingdom Viridiplantae; phylum Streptophyta; class Bryopsida; order Hypnales; family Hylocomiaceae; genus Pleurozium; species Pleurozium schreberi. Next base: position 56,794 of record VACF01000262.1, on the reverse strand, counting down.
TTCTTGGAGTGCAGATAGACGCAGCTATCAATGCAGGTACTGTTTTCTAAGCTGGTTTATGGAGCCGGTTCTTTAATTGTCCGTTTTCTATGACTACTACAATTGGAAAAGTCCATGGGGAGTAGAACTTTAAGAATCGTATGGATGGACGAATTTTCAACTCAGATTCCTTTGTTTGTATCAAAGAGAAATACGTTCTTCAGACCGCAACAGAGCCCATAAAGAACGTGTAAAAAGATGAACTGTTTACTATCTTTTAACTTCCAGTTTAGTTGATACTCAAGTAACWTTGTGGAGTTATATTCGTGCAGGTAACAGCGGTGGCCCTGTTTTTCACAAGAGCGGAGAGTGTGTTGGTATTGCCTTCCAGGTTTGTCACGAGTTCTCTGATTTTATCATGAGCTGAATGKATTCTTCAACTTTTCTCCCGGAAATATCATCAAACAATCTAAGCTAACCTTGTGAGGGTGATCGGGTGCAGTCTCTGAAAGGAGCTGATGCTGAGAATATTGGCTATGTCATTCCGACAACTGTTATTCATCACTTCTTGAGTGACTACGATACCAATGGACGGTACACTGGTACTCCTCGAAAACCCCAAGCACTATATCCCAGCGTCATGTGCACGTGCAACACCTTTTCAAATTCTTTTTGTACATYATTACCCGTCTTCCTAGATTTCTAGACTTCCACCACTCTGGCTATATTCTTAATACTACAAATTGAAACATGATTTACTCATGCATCTGCTCTCTTAACGTTTTTTCTAGGCTTTCCCTCCATGGGAGTAATGTGGCAAAGACTTGAGAATCCGGCACTAAGGACTTTCCTTCAGATGAAACCTGATCAAAAGGTTACTTTCTGCACTTGGAATGACTACATATCACGTACTCGCTCYATCTTTGAGCGCTGCTTTAAGTGAATATCGTAATAGCCATGCTCGAGCTTGATGATTCTGGTTATTGGTACTGATTATAAATACATAAACTCCTCAAAACGTACGTTATAGTGGTGCGGGAAATTCATTAAATTATTATCGACTTTAATACTTTCGTTTTTATTATATTCAATATCTATACAATGAAAACATTKGKKSCMMYTTTKG
>VACF01000262.1:0-55684 GCA_006891605.1 Pleurozium schreberi | reverse complement strand
AAAWATTGCATGAATTATTGCATACGTCAAAAATCATTCTAATAAGTAGCTGTTTGAGACCCAGGGGAAAGAGTTCCCGACCTTCTACCTTCCACCAGCTGTCCACTTTAGGCACACGTAAGTGCCAAACCCTCACTAGACATCACTTGCAATGGCAATATGCAGAATTTGAGTGCAAAAACTGAAGAAGATGGAGGTCAAGCATGTCACCTCAAACCCAAAGAAGATCCATTTGGATTTGAGGTTCTTTTTCAAGTTTCAACTGGATGGAAGTGAAGATTCTTAAGGAAGAGTCACTGAAAATATATAAGTTATGCTTCTCATATACCATCTGCTTCTCATCACAAGCACAAAGAAGATTAATTGGCAAAATGACGAGTTCAATTCGCATACATCGATCCGAAATCAAAAACTGCGGGGAACCGAGTCGTCCACAGTTGCAGAGAAAATCTTTTGATTGAGAAGTACATCGATAACTTTTATGCACAGTACAGCACATGTCCCTCACTCCACGAGCTACTTACAATATATGTATGATCGAGGACACTCCTCCACCTCTTAAGTAGTAGCTACGATATGACACTAAAGATCGAGACACGAAAACTACATGCCAAAGGAGGCAACGACTGTTAACCAATGAAAACCAACAATTGCCAATTGCCAATGAAACGCCGATCGACCCGGCAACCCAACTAACAATTGCCAATTGCAACGAACGCCAATCGACCCGGCAACCCAACCAACAATTGCACACCAGTCAACAACCAAATTGTTGCTGTGGATGATGGGTTACTCTTCACATCTGGCCTAACCCTAACCCTAACCCTAGCATGTACCCCTGTCTCTCCCTTTTCCTTATTGCTCTACGAAACCCATGTTCTAAATAATCTTGAGAAAAAGAATTACCATCGTGGTGCCGCCATTCTATTGAAAAGGGGGCATGCGTACACGTGAGAGAAAACGCTGAGTACTAGTACGTGACAAAAAAAAAAAAAAAAGAAAGAAAGGGTTATAGGAGTCCGAGACTCCGAGAGATTGGATCAACAATCAGCAGTTGATCCCACATAGAGATGTGTCTGGACCCTTGACCTTGGCCAGAAACGGGTCGATACGGACCCACAGAAGCGAGAAGATGGAGGCCAAGAGAATGGACCACACAATRACAATGGTGGGGGTTCGGTTCTGTCGTCCCATRAGACCCTTGAGGAAGGGATACAAATGCACGATCACCCAGAARGCGAAGAARAGCTTCCCGAAGAGAGGTCCCCACGATTGRTAGCCGTTGTTGATSGCGTCGGAGATTCCCGCCACCACGCCGATGAGGTTGATGACCAGGAGAGTGGTGGGAGGGATGAGCAAGGCGGTCCACTTGATAGCGTAAAGCTCCGCGAAATCCTCGTCTTCGGATTGTTTGGATGTGACCGTGAAATTGGTGTCGATACCTGCAAACACCTTGAGCAGACCTTGGAACAAAGCGAACAAATGAGCGGAGACGCCTCCAATCACCCAAAACTGCTCGTTACGCCACCACTCGTCGATTCCAACTCCAGACCACCGCATTTCCAAGATACCGGTGGCRAAAATGGAGATGAAGAGGGATATGAACCATAAACTCGCCAGGTTACTAATCTGCAACACCACCAAACAAAAGACATCAGAAACAAATTACAGATCATTATCACCCTGCACTCTCGAACAGTCTCATAATAACCAAAACTCACTTAAAAAAACACACGCTTAGGAGATCATTGAGACACTCGTAGGGGAAGAGGAGATTGAGACGATTGAAGGGGAGAGAGATTTGAGATTTTTGAGGCGAATCAAGAGTGGGAAAGTTTTTTGGGGGGATGCAATATGTACTGTACCGTGGGGATAATAAATTTTCCAGTGAGCAAACAGACGGCAGGAAGCACACAGTATGCCAGCAAGGGCAAGGAGGTGAGCGGGTAGATGGTGGTGTTGATGTACGCCAGTCTTTCCAGACATTTCAAGCCTCCGTTTTTGCCTCCGCCATAGCCATACCACAGTGGGCAATGCCGACTGAGCGAAATTTCCACGGAACCCAGAGCCCACCGCAGCACTTGGTTCAACCGATCGGACAAATTGATGGGCGCGGAGCCCTTGAATGCCGGCCGGTGTGGCATGCAGTAGATGGAGCGCCAGCCGCGGCAGTGCATCTTGAACCCCGTCAGAATATCCTCTGTCACGGACCCATAGATCCACCCGATCTGCACCCACGGAACATCCCGCGTGATAATTTCGTCAGCACAGGCATCAAGCAACCCCCAAGTCTTGGAAACATGGTAACTTAACCCTTGTTATAATTAGACCTAATTGAACAGGCCTCCGTCACATGTTTCTAACAGAATTTGGTAGGTCATTATGAAGACTTCCTTTCTTCAGCCGTTAATTAGCTCCTCACCAACACATGTAATATTCATTACTGATCCTACTGATATAAGATTTAATCCCATTTCGAATTATATTCTACACAAACACAATCAACCTAAACTGGTCATTTCAAAAACCACAAATCCTTGGTCTGTTAGGGATTAAATCTCACTGTACGATTCTGGTAAAATTCTGATAAAATTCTGGAAGGACTTTAGAATTTATATCGACGCAGTACGGAATAAGCTTTTACCTCCTTTCCCCAATCGGTTTTATCTTCATATCCACAACTGATGACATGAATGGCTTCCTTGAGAAGCGACCCTGGATTAGCTGAGTGCGGCACGCCTCCATTTTCCAGGAGGGTGGTGGCAACAAACACTGGCGATTGCCCAAACCTCTTCTCAAAGTTCTTCAACGACATCAACGACGACTTCTCCTCATCAATTCCTGCATCAATCACGAGAAAAAACATTAATTTACCACCACAGAATATCAAACAACTGACTGAGGCAAGAGCATTACTAAAATTGTAATCTTTTACAGGACTGAGTAAAAAGTGAGTTACATAGTCAAAGGAGATATCTCGAGAATCAACATCATTCTAAGTTCTGGTTAGTAGCAACTACCTTCAATGCCTTCTTCAATGTCCTCCAGACTGAAAATGGGAATGGTCGAGTCAGTTCTGTTGGGAGGCTGCGCCTTCTTCTTCCCTCCTTTGCCAGCCTTCGCCTTGGGCACCCCTTTCTTACGAGGCCCACACAGCCATGACGGACACATCCCTTGGCTTTGCCCAGGCTTCTGCTTCTTATCCTTGGGAGGGGGGTCGTACCCATACAGAGCTTGTCTCTTGAACACACACCCTGTGCCCACGTACACTGGACCCAAGAAGAGGCAAATGACCACCAGACGAATCACAATAATCATCCTGTACGGATTGATCTTGCTGGATGGAATCGGCACTTTTCTTGACAGAGGCTGCCTGGATTCGTCCATCCTGCAGGAAAATCAACAATAAAAAATACCCAATTCGTCAATAATAGAAATGGACGAGGCCTGATCGAGGGGAGGGATTAAGCAATTGTCCTAATTAGCTCCCAAATTACGAGGAATATTATCTTATTGCAAGAATTAGAAGGTTTAATTGTTTSTGTAGGAAATGCTTACATGGGCAGATCCAGCCCATTGGGGCCGCTGTCACTGTGGTCACCATTTCCGCTGGCTTGAAGCTGCCCTCCCTCAGTGGTCGTCATTTGAAGCTTTCCGCTTTGCCTGAGTTTCCAGCTCTCCACCCTCTCCTTCCAAGCAATACTCCCATACCCATAGGATCCCACGTCCTTGCTCGGGTCCAGTGGTCTCGCTGTAATGACACATGATGCGTTAATACACCAGTCAATCTTCAATGGGCTCGACTATCAAGTTGCAATAAAATAAAAGTGTGAACATATATAATCTGATCTTGACATACAGTTAGTAAGTTAATTTTATTTGTAATCTTGTATTCTTTTGAAACAAAGGAAACGGAATTTCATTGCAACGGGCGCAAAGTACAAACAGTAGGCTTGTTCAATCCTTTTCACTGTCTCACCTGGGCTGCCAATATCACTAGTGGCATCACTGTACGCAACAGGATGAATCCTTTTCCCTCCTGGTCCAACAGGGAAAAGCGCATGATGCTCCGGTGATGTAGCATTGGATTCACTCACTCCAGACACCTGAATTATGTGCAAAATAATGTGTTACTATACAGTTTCTTACACCCACTCAGGGGCAATGAAAGCAAGAATTGGAGAGAAAGAAAAACCAGAGTAATTCACGTTTGATTTGCATTCGCGAACTCCCAAACTGGACTTGATTATTACACTGACTGTGCAATGTATACTGGGAAAAACAGAGAGATAATCTATTCAAGAGGCTATGTATACCGTGTGCCCGTGGCCATTTGTGAGGCTCAGGGGATACTGAGGTTGCATTGAAGACATGGTCACGTCCGTGTCGCGACCATATGCCATCTGGCTATGCAGCATCTCATCCACATCTTGCTGCTTGTCTCGCTTGTCGATGTCGTTGTGGTTGAATTCATTGTCCAGGTCGTCTGTGTCTTCCTCTTCGTCGTCACCTTTCACTCGAGGACTCCCTTCAGCACGAAAAATCAGTTCAATTAGAGGTTGATTCAATGAGAATCGCTACACGAAGAGCATCAGGCTACCCGGCCAGTCCGTTCCGCATCCAGATTGAAACAACCAAACACCCAGTGAGCAATTCCTTTTTGCATAATTGAACTGGAAATGGCATGACGAGGCACCGACAAACCTAGATTACCAACTAGGTTTCGAGATCTTATGCCAGAAGTGGAGAGACTCGTGAGACGATTACGTTTATGGATAGACATCGAAATTGGCCTCTTGAAACGAAGTAGATCGAAGTCACGAAATGTTAATTGCACAGATTGCAAGAGAAGGGTTGGTAGCAGAGAGAATGTCCAACCTTTGTGGCGACTGTAACGGGTCCTGCACTGAGGACAGGCCTGTGTGCCATCCTTCCGTTCATACTCGTAGCAAGGGCGGCACACTGGAAACGCACACTCGTGACACGCCGCGAACAGCTCGCCTTCCGGGGTCACACCCACATCATCTCCACAAATTTGGCATATGTGACTGTTCACATTGCTCAGAGGCTTAACAGGCTACGCACAAGAACACAGAAAACATCAATTAAAACCACTTTCGATAGTCCTTCCACCACAAACTCATCTTGGTCACCTTCCCCTAACAGATCAATGTCAAAGATCCACCAGTCATGGACAATAGTCTACACGTACAGAACTCCCTCTTGTGTTCTGCAAACAAGGTCATTAATGCTTTTTCGCAAAACACTGCGAGGTAGATGATTCGAGGAAACAAGTCTTTAAGTTAGGTCAAAACACTTAAATGAAAACCCGATCTACACAAAATTTCCGAAGGACACCAAGGTGCAGACAGCGCGGAAGGGAAAACAAGGGATTTMAGCACTTAGATTCGCAACACAAAGACAGTAATCTACTTATCCAGACGTGACGTGACAAGTCTTTGCCTCGCCATGGCCAAAACCAACTGCAGTACCGACTCCATAGAAAAACGTCTGCCTGGCTTCTAAATCGATCCAGATTACCTCGCGTTCAAAGCGCTGTGGGGAATATTCGATCTGGTTAAAGCTTAGAAAATGTAAACTGGGGAATGCAAAGAGTCCGGGCGTTATCGATGGATCATTACCCCATCAGCAGGAATGACGACGAGCTCGTTCCTTTTGTGGGATCCAGCCACCAGGCCCGCATCCGCCTCCATTGCTCTCACGTGCAGCTCCAAAGGCAGGCAGCTCCCAATGGCACACCCAAGCTCTCAATGTCTTTAATTAATTTCTAAGTGCCCCACCACACACTCCACCTTGGCTCTGCAGTTTCGAAATCGCCATGCACCTCCCTCACTAAGATAAGTTACCACTAGATTCAAGCGCCACCAACAGTGCTCCAGCTCCTCACAGGTCAGCTAACGAAGTACACATACCACCATAGCCACTTCCTGTAAGCTCCTGCTCCATGTCCAGATTCAAGCTCACTCGAAGCTTCGTTACCGCCACTGCAAGCATGTAGCTCCCTAACATACGCACGCTGCTTGCGCGCTTGATCGACAATCCTTCCAAAACCGCCGCCGTCAAGCTCCCTTGAAACCACGCTCCATAGCTAAAAGCTCGCGAAGGCTGGCCGGCGAGACCGATCCTTGAATGCAGCTAAGTTAGCTGCAGCCGAATGATTCGGTTGTCTCTCTCTCTCTCTCAGAAGGAGAGAGCGCCAATATTCCCGCTGCAGCTTGTCAAAGAGGCCTGCAAGCTGGGGAGCATGGGATGCTTGTCTAGTAAATTTGCTGTGGTAGCAGCCCCCGGCCGGGCCCCAGCAGCTGCTCGGGACGGTGGACTCGAGGATCGGAGGAGCTGGCAGAGCAACCCCCAATCATTCAGTAAAGGCAGTGAAACTCCAACGAAGGGCGTTCAAGCCTAGCTAGCTACAGTAGCTACGCTAGCTAGCTACCACTCACTCGGCCTGCCTCAGACTCCATTATGCAACGAGTAGGCCTTTTTCGCTGCAGCAGCCATAGCCCATTCCCCTGTAAGTTCTGATAGACTGACCTTTCCTCTGCTGCCTTCCCTTCAGGAGCTCGCTTTTGCTTTTGCTTTTGCTTTTTGCTTTTTTTTTGCCTTCCCAAACCCGCAGCCCTGAAGTTACTGAAGTTAAGTTACGAGCTAACTGAAGTGCAAAGCTTTCATTAAGCTTGACCTCTTGCGCTCCATCATTCGCCTTCAGTCAGTGAGTCTGCCACGCTCCAAGGCATTCACAGCTGCAGCATCACCGTCATTATCAGATACTTGTAAGTACTGCTGTATTGGACCTGATTTAGACTTTAGTTATACCACTAATAAGAGTAGAAATCTTTTTTGAAAAGATTCCTTGTTAGTACTTGGAGATTGGTCTACAAATCTATCAAACTTTGAACCGATGTTCAAATTTTGTTGAATTATTTACAAAACTGACACATTGCTAGGATGAAATGATGGACGCATATTGGATGATTGTGAGACGGAGAGCATGATGATGATCCCCTTTCGTTCAGATTGCTWAACTACAGTCACGGGAGTTGACCACTGTACTAGTAACTTATTACTCTTACTGGTAAGTTAAGTCAAATTTCTAACAGAGGAAAATCAGGAAATGATGCATGCAGTGAGTAGTGACTACCGGTTAGTGAGCTTTGAGCCCCCGTCAGTTTCTGGCCGTCAGATTTCGCTCCCTGCAAACAGACATCAAAGTACCAGGAGTAATGTAACATGGCCTATTTATGTCCACTACTCCACTATAGAGAGATGGAAATACATTATTGCACTTTGAACCTTATGGAGGAGGAGCATTTAACCCATGAAGGACCAAGGCACATTTTGGGCAGAAATTGTGAAATACTACAGCAGCACTTTTTAGGACAATGAGAAAAACTCAATAAAAAGAGTTTTTTTTTTTTTTTTTTTTTTTCCAAAATCCTATTGTACAATTTGTACTAGAGTACTATGGATATGTGAGGGAACAAAATTTTGAAACTTTGATTGCATGGATTGAAAGATCATCACTTTTGAAATTAAAAGAAAAAGTTATTTTTCCAACCTTGCATGACATGGGTAGTAGGCTTCAACTCCTCCTAGAGTGAGATTTTTACACTACATACATTGGGGTTTTTTTTGTTGACATTTTCCTCTTGTACTGTGTAATTTACCTACTGGATTTTGGAAGCAAAGGAGAGGAGTTTTGTACATGCTACTTGAAGTTGACTAGGTTGCCCAAAAAGTTCAAGTCAACGCGAATTTCAATTTGGTCAAAATGATTGGAAAAAATATCAATATTCCCACCAAGGACTGAGGTGCTTATTCACACCTCATATCAAAATTTTGTAAATATCCAACCCAAACTGACTTTGTCTACATATACTCGAGATTGTTGCATAATATGTTAAATGATCATTTGGTCCTTTAGAGGTTGACCCTTTAGCACAACAAAATCCAAGATTTGAACAATGAAAAAGAGGTTCCAAGGGCTTAATTGACTACTAAACTTCTCATTTACCAAACCAATGCTTGTCTTCTTTGAAACCACGCTTTCTATAAGATTAATTTGATGAAATTGAAGCAAATAATATGTATTTGTAAAGAGAAACAAAAATATGCAAAAGTTCAAGAATGGTTCTAAGGGTAGGAAGTCCATGAAGCACTCCGGGCAAGTGTAAAAGTGTCTTTGAACTCAAAGGTACATTCTACTTTCTTGTTGCACCGATAATGTACAAATAGTGCATACTCATGAGCGGACACTTTAGTGACCACTACGTTTCTACTTTAGAATTCATTATTAATTCCTCAAGTTCCAAAAAATATGAAACGACTTGAGTTAGATTTAGGTCCCATTTTTCTTTCAAGGAAATTAAATGAAAAACATTTCAATAAATCTAGCCTCTCCAAAATTAATTATCTACTCTCAAAATGAATGTTTTACATAACTTTTACTTTAAACTTTAAAATGCTCAACCATTTGATGAATCTTTTGGAAAGAACACTCTTCATCAAATTAATAATTGATGGAAGCTTATTGCACCAAAAAAATTTCATCAAGTTGGAAGGTTTCAATACTAGACATAAAAGCATGGATAAACAACTTGGAGTACCTTCACAAACAAAAAATTTAGAGTATTTGGAATTTGGAGAATTACAACTTGTGACATGCTTCCTTTTCCTTGACAAGAAGGGAAAATTGCATTTTTCATCCTTCATGCTTTCATGCCCGCTATTGAAATGTTGTCATTAAATGTCATTCGGATTTAGCAAGACCAAATGAATGAAAAATTGTACATATAAAATTTATGAATGACACATATAATTTGCATGTCATTAGATGTCATCTATGAAACATTTAGATGTCATTTATAAATCGTGTTTGCTCCATTAGTTAGGCAATTGTCATTCATCAAGGGTTGTATAGGCCGTTTAATTGTCTCCCATACACATTGCTCATTTCACTTTGATGAAATTGGATTTGAATCTTGTGGATGAGTGGGATTGTGGTGGTTTTATAGGTGACAAAATTAGGTTATGAATGGTATACATGATAATATACCCCGGTATCAATACAAAAGCAAAGGTCACATAAATTGATAATGTAAAACGAGTTACTTATTATTACTTATCATGATTTAAAAAAATTGAACATGTTGTCTTTAGTTTGAGTTACATTAGGCTATATTATCTCCAAGAGTAATAAAAATGTATTGAATTGGTGATGTAAATGTCATCAACTTCCTATAGTTATGAATTCTAAAATATTTTTATTAAAATAAATAAATTTCATTTTTGGTGATTACAATACCAAACATTTTTTTGTATTTTGATCTTGAATTTTTCCAAAGTATCTATGCAAGAAGAATAGAATGTATGTTCTCATCTCATATAGAATGAGGTCTTAGAAATGAATTTTTGTAATTGCACCTTTGAATGAGATCCTTTTTTACTTTTACAACTCCTAAAACCAAGTGAGAACATATATTGTACATACATTTTATTGTTGTGAGAGCACACATTTTATTATTGTGCTCTATTATCTCCTCATTTTCATATTGTAGCTAGGTTGCAATGTTCTTGCTCTCAAAGATAACAAATTAATAAGAATGCAAAAGTTAGCAAAAACTCGGTCCAAACAAATAAGGGTTTAGAAATATCAAGTGTTGATTGATTGAAGCAATATATTTAAGGTAGATTAGTCCATAACTATCTGCCTTCTAATTCTGTCATCCGTCGAGTCGATCATGCAAATCCATTCATTTTTCTCACAGTTTTAGTGCCTTAATGACAAAAGGGTGATGTGTCATTCTTTCATTGGTGAATACTTCAGTGCCAATGGATACATATGAAGGTGGTTATGGGTTGTTTATAGAATGTTTATGCCTCCACACTATACTAGGTTTTATAATTTGAGGGCAAACCACTTCACTAAATCACAAAAATTATGATTTCAATTGGAAAATTATAATTCGATTTGGATATACTGCTCATGAAACAAGTGCACAACTCTAAAAAAATGTGCCTCTTGGAATTGGCTCCTAGATAGTCATATTGCAAATCAAGGTGGTAATAGTCTTATCTACCTTAGGTGACCAATCTCTCTCTTTTTTGATGTTGCTTTACAATAAAGAACCTTCTAAAGAACTTGAATAGTGAATGAAATGAACCCATTCATATAACTTAGTGTGATATTGAAATGAACTATAGTAAGATAGGAGCAACCACTGATGTCTGTATACCTAATAGCGTCAGTTTCTACAAACGGTAGTCATTTTAGAACTTAAATGTAGGTAAACCATAGATAGCTTATTTTATTTGACCGAAATCATAAGCTATCAACAATCTTCCTACATTTATGCTCTAAAACCAATCTCTTACAAGCAATCCCTTTTGGCATCATTGTACTTTATTCTTTGCAATGAGATTCTGCTTCATTTGTGTCAAGAAAAAACAATACCAAATATCATGCAATAGTACAACGAAGTTAACTTAAACTTCATGCAATGCCTTTCGGTCTCATTTGGCACATTTTGATGTCTACTTTCCTTAGTGAAAAAACTAATTTTGGGGGAAGTCCTGTTTAGTTCTTCCAACGTTGTCCAATGGGACTTAGACTAGCAAGTTGTTTTGCATAGTCCAACTTTTAATAAACAAAGTCAATTGTGCCACTCATTCCGTTGAAACTTTGTTATTGAGTAAGTTAACCCATAAACAACGCCGAGGCCATGTCCCGGTCAATGAATGAGAGAGCATCTTCCTTTGTAGGTCAGAAATGCAACTATTCATCTTGGAAATTAGGGGTGGAAAGGGAAGATCTTTTACAGTAGTTTGACTTCCAATGTGTGCTTTTGGATTTTTGTAGACCAATGATTCCCACCCGGTATCAAAACTCATGATTGCCACGGTCACCAACCCATCGTTTAGGGGTTAACATAAGGTAAATCATCCCATCGCGGTCAGAATTGGAGTAGTCCCCATTGCGATCAAAATTGTAATGGTGGTGTACATTTGCTGAATTTGCATATGATCAACTAACACCCTCTCTCTCCCCTTCCCACTCAGTCAACAAAACCGAGTCCCCTTTTTGTTTCCCAAACCCTATCAAATCTTAATTCAAGATCTTTTTGTGCAGCAGAGAGCGCGGATCCACTGGCTCACTACAGAATGCGAATTTCTGGGTCCATTACTATCTCATTTCATTGGGAATTTGATTCTAATTCCGGAAGGTGCAAAATGTAGATAAAAAAATCTGTTTGTTGCTCTAGCAGTGCATTGGGACAGGAGTCACAAGAGTGAACAAGTGTTTGCAATAATTTGTGTCCAACTTACTTGGACTGTWCTGTCATCTTCAAATTGGAAATTCTGGGTGTAAGTTACTACTTAAAAGTTACATTCTACCATCCCAGAATCAAAGTCGTCACATTGGACAAGTTACTATTCATTTCTTGTCCAGTTTCTGAGATGTATGTCTTTAGTATATTTTAGAAATTGGATGTGTCCAATTGGACAAGAAATGAATAGTAATTTGTCCAATGTGACAACCTTGCCCAGAATGATATTTGAAAATCATTTTTGTTAGTAAGCTATTATATTAAAGTATAAAAAGATGTCAAGTGAGTGACTGCGCCTTTCAGTGTGAATAGTGAGCATGTCGTCTGTCGATGTGTACAGTTTCTGAGGGAAGGACGCATAAACAATCCACGTTTATCCAAAACCCAAGAGCTCATCACAGTCAACAATTCACATATAATATGTCAATCAGCCATGACGTGGACCTCAGAGAGAGAACATCGATCACCGACATTCAATCAGGATTCTTTGGTGAAACGCACATGTCCTTGCCTCTGTCAGAGTGTAGAGTGAAGGAATCCCGAGGTGACGTAATGTATATTTCTCACGCTTGATCGAGTTGCGTCGGCATAGAGGCGCGAAACAAGCTGGGCATTTGCAAAGATCTAAGATAGACAGAGTTTCATACAAGCTCAGTCCGTCCGTCAAAGTCTCTAGTACATACAATTCAATCCCCTCCATCTGCGGCTAGAAAATAATCACGTGAGACTAGTGCCTGAGACACGTGAGACGACTAGTGTCACATGGCAATGGAGGATCAATATTGTGATTTAAATTCTAGAGATACAATGAAGTAATTTCGATCCTCACTCCAGCTTACTCACTCACTCGATCGATTCGATCTAGTCTACGCTAGCTGCTATAATTTCAATCTCAAGTATTATTATCTACAAACATTTGGCTCTGTCACCACGATCACTAGAGAGYGGACATGCCTGCACGCCAAGGAGCTGGCACTGAGGCAGAGATTCTCAGGAATCCTGATTATTGGGGATTGGGATTGAGGGGGGTGGGGGAAGGATTAGCAATTCGTTACGTGCAGGTGAGGCCGCACGTCACCAGGTTGGGGCCGTTGGACTTGGCCAGGAACGGATCGATACGGACCCAAAGAAGGGAGAAGATGGAGGCTAAGAGAATGGACCACACAATCACAATGGTGGGGGTTCGGTTCTGTCGTCCCATGAGACCCTTGAGGAACGGGTACAAGTGCACAATCACCCAGAAGGCGAAGAAAAGCTTGCCGAAGAGAGGTCCCCACGAGGAGTAGCCGTTGTTGATCGCGTCGGAGATYCCCGCCACCACGCCCACCATGTTGATGACCAAGAGAGTGGTGGGCGGGATGAGTAGCGTCGTCCACTTCAACAAGTAAAGCTCCCCGAAATCCTCGTCCTCCGCTTGCTTCGACGTGACAGTGAAATTCGTGTCGATACCGGCGAGGACCTTCAATAGACCTTGGAAGAGAGCAAACAGATGCGCAGAAACACCCCCGATCACCCAGAACTGCTCGTTACGCCACCACTCGTCGATCCCCACACCTGACCACCGTATCTCCAGAATTCCAGTGATGAAGATCGACAGGAAAAGGGAAATGAAATACAAACTGTCGAGGTTGCTTATCTGCACACACAACACATTCACAATCAGGCATCCGGTGTCAGCAAATCCCAAACCCTCAAACCCTCAAACCCCTAAACCCTGAATCCCCAAACCTTCGAACCTAAAACCCTGGATCCTAAAACTCAGCAATCAAGTTCAAAGTAGACTTTTCAATTTTTGTATTATGGGCACTTGAGGGTGACTGATCGTCTGGCATTGAAGTGACTTACAGTGGGGATGATGAATTTTCCAGTGAGCAAACACACGGCGGGAAGAGTACAATAGGCGACGAGAGGCAACGACGTCAAGGGGTAGATGGTGGTGTTGATGTACGCCAGTCTCTCCAAGCATTTCAAATTGCCAGACCAGCCATACCAGAGCGGGCAATGTCTGCTGAGCGAAATCTCGACGGAACCCAGAGCCCACCGCAGCACTTGGTTCAACCGATCGGACAAATTGATGGGCGCTGAACCCTTGAATGCCGGCCGGCGTGGCATGCAGTAGATCGACCGCCATCCCCGACAATGCATCTTGAAGCCCGTCAGAATATCCTCCGTCACCGACCCATAGATCCATCCAATCTGGGGATGCAATTCATTCAATCAGTACAACTCACTGCAAGCATGCACCCCAATGTCCGGTACTTACATCGTCAAGTTCGATGAAATGGTGAAATTTCACGAGATTGGCGATTTTCCAGACGCAGCTTTAAACTATTCGAGTTTCTAGGGTTCTGTGCCACAATTTTGGAGCCTTGAAACTCGCAGTGTACCGAACGTGATCGACCATACACGGAATTGCACCAATTGCTCGTGAATTGCTCATCCCCACGGAAGCTTACCTCTTTGCCCCACTCGGTCTTGTCTTCGTAGCCGCAGCTGATGACGTGAATGGCTTCCTTGAGGAGCGACCCAGCGCTGGCGGAGTGGTGCACGCCGCCGCCGTCCAGCATGGTGGACGCTACGAACACGGGCGACTGGCCAAACCGCTTCTCGTAATCCTTGGTGGAGACGATCGACGGGGCGCTGCCATTAATGGCGTCATGGTCCACAGTGTTGTCGTCCATGCCCTCTTCCACATCCTCCAGTSGGAAGATGGGAACGCTGGAGTCCGCACCTGATGGCAGCTTCGACTTCTTGGAGAAGAATTTTCCTTTGCTCTTCTTGCTCTTCTTCTTGCGAGGACCGCAGCAGCACGACGGGAGGAGGCTGCTGCAGCAGCCGGCATTTTTCCCTTTCTTCGAGGACGACGGGGGCTCGTAGCCGTACAACGCTTGCCTTCGGAACACACATCCCGTGCCCACGTACACAGGGCCTTGAATCCCGTCCAAACCTTTCATGTTAATCTGCAATCCACGGGATCCAAATTAGCAATTTCATCGATCAACACAGGGAGAGATTCCAACGGTTGTGGAACCAAACGTACGCCCATGGTTATAGGAACTTACGTCGAAGAAGACTGTGTTGTGATTGGCGTAACGATCGTTGCGATCGATGCCGTCGAATCGCTGCGGGAATTGGACGTAGCAGACCTTGGGTCCTACATTGGGGTCCATCATGAAGCACATAGCTTCCCGAAGTGCCTTGCTGTTGTTGATGTAGTGATCGCAATCGAGATTGAGCATGTAAGGTGCGTTCGTCAGCACGGCGGAGACGCGCACGAGCGCGTTCATGGCTCCGGCCTTCTTGTGGTGATTAAACCCGGGTCGCTTTTCCCTGGAGACGTAGACCAGGCGCGGCAGCTCATTTCCATCGGTGTCTAGTCCCCCACTGTGGCCCAGAAAMACTTGGATCATCCCCGGGTGGTCGGACTTGTTGTTCCCCGGCCACGGTGTACCGTCCTGCATGGTCCAGCCATCGTCCGGTACTTTGAGCGCTTTCGCCACGAGCGCGTTCACGCGCACCTTAAACTCCTCGTACTCGCGCTTCATGGCGCGCCGCTCCTTCACGAAAGTCGG
Source organism: Pleurozium schreberi (assembly GCA_006891605.1). Lineage (NCBI taxonomy): Eukaryota > Viridiplantae > Streptophyta > Bryopsida > Hypnales > Hylocomiaceae > Pleurozium > Pleurozium schreberi. The sequence continues at coordinate 40,767 of VACF01000262.1, read as the reverse complement.
CTGAAYCTTGTCTTTCAAGTAGTCGATCTTGAGCGCGAAGTACATCTCCGGCGCGCGCGGCTCGATCGCGAATTTCTTGCAGAACGGCACCCACTTAGATGATAGTTTGATTGCTATGGATTGAGAAGGGTGTGGATTTTAGTAAACATGAGCTGGGCGCTCATGGGTTAAGTCATAATTTCTACACTTGCTTATGATGGCTTGGTGATTGAGAACGATAGGTTGAGCGTGTGTCACAATTGTGGGTGGGTGACATTTGCATTATAGGAGTGAAAATGCTCGATCAGCTTCAACCATGGGTAATCACTACATTGAAAAGGTTATTTAGTATGGTCTAAACTCTTTTGTCACAAAGATATAATATTCAATGTTGGTTGTAGTGGTGGCATTGTAGCATTTGTGGCGTGGAGGGGTGATTTTAAATTGATCATACAAATTTCATACCAACCAATTCTTCACCCAGTCACACGAAGTAAAACCATTTTCGTGTTCCAAGAAAGTGGTGGTTTTACTGAACAGTCTCAGTCTGGCTTCTGTTTTTTCATTTTTTTTTATTTTTTATTTTTTATTTTTTATTTTTTGGGGGATGTCCGATGCAAAATGTTACCCCCAAACGAACCAAATGCCATGCTCCAAGTGGGTAGCTCCCCTACTTACTTTTTCAGTCTGTGTAGAAGAATTGACAGAGTGGAGAATCACGACAGGAGGCTGGGGAATGGATGAATGAATGAATGAATGATGTGTGTGTGTCACAGACAGATGAAAGCATTGATTGACTGCCAAATTCATACATGACAACCACCTCTTCTCACTGGCAAGGGAACCCAATTCATCATCATCATTTGGTGGACACAGCCAGGGACTGAGAATGGCAATTGCAATACAGGCAATAACTTAACATGATGCTGGTTAATTCTTTACTGGTTTATTTCTATTTTTAATTTTTAATTTTTTAATTTTTTAATGCAAATGAAGAGATTCTATCCCAAACTCCAACCGGAATGTTCAACTTGCCCCCCGCCACATTGAGGGCATTCCAAACCTCAATTTGAACACAAAATCAATGACAACTCCTTATTCATATATTAACTTTTAGTAGCATCAACCTGGTGCACTCAAATATCATTCTTTTTGTATTTTTTTTTTTTTACACAAGTGTGTACAGGAAATACACTATGAGAGTTTCWGTCAAGAAGAGAAATTGATTTCACACACAAGGTACAGAACCTGTTGATGTCAGGTATTGAACTGGCAACCAAGCCATTTGGTTTGGTTTGAGGCTCACAACCATCACGTGGTAGTTTAGGGTCATCTAGGACCAATTCTTTTTGTATTTCCATATTCATTTCATATTACCCATAATTATATGAGTGAGGGCTGGGTGCATAGGTTTCTAAGGTGCAAAGTTGTGGAATTACCCACAAAATAAAACTCCTCATAACTTTTGAGCTCAAATGTTATGAAAATTGTTGGGCTTTAAAGCTACTCCTTGGACACACGTTGTGTAAAAATTTCAAAGAAAAATAATGAAAACTCCATTTGTAGTGAGCTGCCCAAAATTGCCATGTTGCCAAAAAACGCAGTTTGGTCCTTTAGGGGTTAAAGCTACTCTTGGACACATGTTGTGTAAAAAGTTCAAAGAAAAATAATGAGAACTCCATTCGTAGTGAGCTACCCAAAATTGCTATGTTGCCTAGAAACGTAGCTTGGTCCTTTAGAGGTTAACCTTTATCTCAAAAGGCTTCTACAAAGATTATTTTTTTTCAAAATATTTGTATGTCATTTCACCTTCTTCATTTTATTTCTTACTTTTCAATATGGTTGTATCATCACAAAATTAGTTTGGATTTTTTTATAATTTACTTAGAAGGAAGCTATATATTAATCCCAAGGATAATTAATGCACTATTGCTCTTGAGATGTAATTTTAAGACTTTGTTTTTAATATTATTGTTCAAAGTAAGCACATGGCATTCAAAATGGCATTATCTTGAATTATTAGTATTGCAAAGTTCCATTTTTTAGCAATGAACAAATTCATTGAGAGTGTACATTTTAGGTGCCTCGAGGTGCACCATTAGGAAAATTTTGAGCCCTCCAGAGGGCTGTTAAGACTTCATTTTCGGCACCCCCGCAGTGCTAATACAAAAAAATAAAAAAATAATTTTTTTTTTGAAAATTTTTGAAAATTTTAAAAAAGTCAATCTGATGTGTCTCTGACGTGGCACTACTAGATTCCAATTTCTGAAAAATAAAAAATAATTTTTTATTTTTATTTTTTTTCTGTAATTGCACCGCCGGGGTGCAAAACTCGCGGCCTTTTGGAGGGCTGAAAATTTTCCTAATGTTGTCATTTATCTAAATAAAATGTTCTTGGATTGAATTTAGTGGTAGTTGAATTCTAATTAGACAATATGATAAACTCAACACTTTTCTACATATTCTTTTGGAAAGGATGTTTTCAAAGTACATCCAAAATATTTAAAATATTTTCCCAAGATTTTGATTTGCATTGAAAAAAATGTAATATTTTAGGCATCTAATGCATTTTTAAGATTGTTGAAAGATTCTACTTTGCGAGTAGAATAAATATGTGTTGGTAATTAGAATATTACATCTATTAAAACCACTTGGGTTAGATGCCAATTCCACTTGTCTTTTAAGGAAAATTTACTGAAAATTATTTCAAACAATTACACCTTGCCAAATTCAGCTTCAGCCCTTAGAYGGGCCATTCATGGACCTCCTACCTTACTATGACATAGAATTTGCCAACTAACATCTCTGTAGCCTTGATAAACCTATTATACTCTATTTTATTTTCTTAAGTGTGACAAGAGTCAGAAGATATATTTTTATTTTGACTGAGACATTTATGTCTAATGTATCTACTACATGGCAATGAAGTCAAGCTACATTGACATTGAAGTAACCATTTTGAGCGGGCACAAAATTAGTGTAACCTCTAAACTAGTATCAATGCTACATTATTTTATTTTTTGATCAAAAGCAAAAAACTTAGTTCACTTTTACATGGTTTTCATGGGTCAAAGTGCATATTATTACTTTATTTTATTTTGACTTTCACTTTTATTAATTTCCTAAGCAAAGGAGAAATACCTGTTTATGACAAGAGTTCAAACTAGAGGTACATATCAATACAATTGCTAAAGTCTTTGTCCTTCTTGGAAAATGAATGTCAAATAAAATGAAACAAATGTCGCAATTCATGCATATGTGGTACCTCATATTTAACAAAGGTAGCTATTCACACATAATATCACCAATTGCATATATGCACAACTTTTATGCCAATAGGAAAYGGCAAATGTACTTTGTTTTCAAAACACATGTAGTACAATCCTTTTTTAGGAATTATACAGAAATAAATATTAGCAATTGTTGTCACAACAATGTTCTTCACATGTATACCAAAAAATGGCATCAGATTTTGAGCATTTTTCTACTATTAGCATCCTACCAAAGTCAATGTATTAAAGTAATTTAATTGATTTGACCATTTTATGTCAGTGTACATCATTCATTGGATCATGCCTTCCATTGTCAAGACTAGTTCTTGAGGTTTGCATTGCACAAACACCCACACTTTCAAAGTTTACAAACATCATTTCTACTAGTGTTATAGTGTCTAAAGAATGCTTGAAAAGGGATTCTAAAACTCTTTTGRCTTCCAGCAAGTCCAACAATATATGAAGGAGTTTAACAATAGGAACAATGCTTATTTAGATGCAATTTGGGTGGTAATTATCTTAGGGGTTAAGAAGTGATGTAAAGTAGGAGCATCCATTACCAACCAAGATCCCATCAACAATCTATAGGATAGTGAAAATTCAACAAAGACTAGGACTAATTTTCAACCATCAATTATTGGTTTCCAATCATCAATTCCTTGGAAAAAATTGTCGTGACTCATAGCCTTTAGAAGTAGTCTCTAAATGACCAATTATTCACTAGAAGAAACTCGTGTTTTTCCAGATGCCCGGTTTCAGCATCGAGATGCTCAGTCTGATGTCCTACTACGTCCAACTTGACGTCCAAAAAATTGCATCAAGTTGGACATGCCCTTAACACGCCATGTCCAGGCAAAAAAGCCCGATTTTTCACTTGGACATAAAAAATGACATTGGTCAACGAGGGTTCAGTAGTTCGACACGTAGTTGCCACCTAAGCACGGAAAAGCCATCATGGGGCTTTTTTCATCCATTGCCCGTCCATGACGTGACATCCGACTTGTCATGCCATATGGCAATCCAAAAATTGGTTGACGTGGCATCCAAAGATGGTGACGTGGCAATATTTTGAAGCAACCTCCTTGGTTATTTAAGAAATGCAGGGATGTTCTCAAAGACATCAATGTAGACGTGCTAATGTCCTAATAAGCGTTTTGTTGGACGTCCTTTGTCTATGCGCTTTGTGTCACCCATCGTTGTGGACGTTTTTTTTGACATCACAATGTTTGGTGTGATGTTCGTATGAAGCATCACTACATGATGACGTTTTTTACTACATCACAACTTTTGGTGTGGTGTCACAGAAGTGTAACTACATGTTAGATGCAATTACAATTTTGAAAATAACATGTTATATATAATATACTATACACTATATACAATACAACATACAATATACACCATATACAATACATTATATAAAATACCCCATGCAAATACACCATACAAAATACCCCGTGCAAAATACACCATACAAAATACACCATGCAACATACAACATACAAAATACACCATGTAAAGTACACCATGTTTGGCTTTGAAAGACACTTACCTTTAAGTATGTGGAGAGGAGAGGATGAGTCTTTTATACAAGTTGGAATCTAGGAGGTGAGACAAACCGTGTGGGACATGTAAAACGCAGGAATTGTGCTTCACATAGAATTTTAGACCACATTTAAGCATAGTAGAGTAACTTTTTTCAAAAAAATTATAGCTGAGAAAAGTTGGTAAACAGATCTAAGTTTCATCTCCAAAAATACGTTTGATATTTCAAGCCTTGAATCAAAAGTTATGGACAAATTTCAAAGAATGATTGGAATGAACAATTTTTTTGATGTTTTCTTTGACATTATTTGACATCCTCTCAAAATTTAATCCGTCCTTGTTATGTATGTCATACATGAAAATGTTTAGTTTTTTTTCCCCCTAATTATTACAAATTAAAACAACAAAGTACCTATTTTCATAAAATTTTGACATTTTCTAGATCTCTTACTTAGAGAATTTTTATACGCTTTTCCTTCATAGGGGACCTTCTTTTTAAAGGTGTGTACTACATTAAATATATTTTCACATTATATTTTTTTTTGTCTATTCATTTAGTATTGTTGGAAAAATCATGAGTATTGTGCAATATGTTACAAAAACCGCATGGTATTTCATGTAATTACATGGCCATATTTGTTGAATTGAGACAAAATGCATATTTTGATAATTGAGCCTAGCAATTAGAAACCTTCATTCAAATGAATACAAGATTTATGAAGAAATCAACCTTTAAATAATCAAAGATTCTTTAAATGTATTGATACGTTAAAGTCTCAATTTACCAAATATTCACAATATTGGATATTTTTACATCATCTAAATGTAGATCCTAGAAGAACCCCATTGGTTTTTCGGTTTTTCAGCATCAGGATGTTGAATCTGATGTCCAACTTGACGTCCAAAAAATTCCCAAAAATGAAGTTGAGGACACTTAACATATCTGTAGACATCACTGGAGACGTCTAATGGATGCACTGCGTTGTCCACGTCAGTGTTTCCCACAAGGAATCTGTACCTTTTTTACATCCATTCGGTGAAAGAAATAGTGGTTGTGGATGCTAACCACGAGTTGATGACGTCATGTGTGTGGAGAACATTGTCCATGGGCAAGAATTTTTTGGCATGTTTGTGTAGAATGCTTCAAGTGTGCTCAATAGATGAACACCCGGTTCATAGGAAAACTGCATTTCATTACATATCTCTGTACCCAGAAAAGAATAATGTCATGGCAATTCTTTATATACATTTTGTGCACAATTGTGTTTCATGTTCCATTGCACATTTGCATCCACTGTGCTACATGTAATCGAGATTAGGGCCTATGAAACCTAGAAAAGAGATGCGCAAAGAATAAAATATTTTATGAACCTCGTTAGTATTTGTAGCATACATGGAAGTACTTTCTCTTGTTGTGGCACGCTGCATTCCCCAAAGTAGAGGTCATGTCATATTCAAGTGGACATCGCTGCAGACATGTTCTCCAGCTTGGAAGACGTTAGGTTGTTCACTTTGTTGTTGCAAAAAACGCAATGGACAGCATGCATTATGAAATCATACTTGCAGGAAAGCAGACAACAATCTCCCGGAAAATAATGTCTCAAAAAACGTCTGTACGTCCGAGCTGACATCCAGAAGAACATCGGTGAATGTGACTTCAGTTGGCCCGAAATGCTGACGTGGCATGCCACGTCAGCTTTTGATGCCCACTTCAGATAATTTCCATGTCATCTTGCCACGTCAGATGTCACATCAACATTTTCAGGGCCCAACTCTGCCCGTTGCCTTTTTTTTCACGTCGAGCAGCCATTTTACTACAGACCGTTGTAAATTTTGTTAGTTACCTTCAGATGAAATTGACCAAGGATGCTGACGTGGCAAAGACTTCAATCGAAGACATTCTCAAAAACATTGTTTTGTTGCAAGTGATGTCTCCAATAAATATCCCTTTTGGGGATAGCACGAACACGTTTGAACTAAATTTTAGCCGTGCTTTCGAGACCATCCGAGCAAAATCCACATATTCGCTGCCTCCGCCCACACAGCATTCCAATGTCCAATGGGACGGACAATGCATCCTAGAATGTCAGACGTTTAGGTTCAGGCATCAGAAAAAATAGAGTTTTTTTCTAGTGATTGTTTAACCCCTAATGTCCCAAGACCATTTTTCTGTCAAAAACCGTTGAAAAATGTCATTTATGCTGCATTCATCCAAGAAAACAAATTTTTTTTTTTCTAAAATCTAACCGTAGGATCTTGTACGTCACTTGTCTTAAATCATGTGGTAAGAACTTCATGAAGTTTGACTGTATAGATTGGAAGATATTAGCATTCAAAGTTGAAAAAGAAAGCTTTTTTGAACACTAGCTTGCAATTTTAGATGACTTTGGCCGCCATTTGTCAAAAATATTTGCACTACAGACTTTGAATTCAAAAAATTTTAGGTTGAAGAATTGAGCTGAGAGTCTAGAATTTTTTTTTTTTTTAAAACACACTTGATTTTCAATCTTCATAAAATTGTTAAGTAGAAGTAGGTCCAAGATTGAAAGAAAAACTAAATGATTAATAGCTCTAAGATAGGATTGAAACACAATAATCCAAGTGGTGAGATTGATCTAGAAAGTAAACTTCGCCTTGTCCATTAAGTTTTTTTGAAAATTTGTGAAAATTGCATTCAGAAATGAATCCTATAAGTTTTTTTTTCAAGAAGATACTTAGATTGCCCGAAAAACAAGATTGTCCATAACTTTCTCATTACTAGTCCAAATAGAATGAGTAAAAGCTTCACATGTAGAAAAATATATAATTTCAGAAAAAAAAAAAAATAATTTAATTTTGAATTTTTGCAAAAAAAAATTTGTTGCCTGCCCAGTTCAGTTCTGGGTTTTTTGTGGTATAACTTTTGCTCTCGGGCACTAATTGAAATAAAAATTATCTTCCCACAAAGCTAATAAGTTTTTCTATCTTATGAAAAAGTTTCAAAAAGTTTCATAAAAAATCAAGGTCACAGGAACCCGCCCGAAATCCAAATTGTCCTCCGAGGGGACAAGGGGACTTTAGGGGTTAATGCAGTGGGGTCCTCCATTTGTTAAAATAATAGAAATAAAAAAATGACTGGTTATGGAACACTTTAACCACATTGGTTATAGGTTTTGGACCAACTTTTCGCTTCCAAAATTCACAGTAATTTCAATTCCAAGAATGAAATTTCAAAAAAATATTGCAGTCTCTATGATTTCTCTCTTTTTACTTGAAAAAWATTTGCATTGCCTCTAACTACTTTAGATCATGAGAAAAATTGCGTAAATGATTGGTTTTGGGTGGCTCCATCTTTAGTTAAGGTAGAGCAATCTAAATCATGTAAATTCAATCATTTTCTAAAAAAATCAATGCATTGATGCCAAAATGGGTTAACTTGTCAATCCTTTATTAGTGAGTACTTTCGTGCCAATAGATAAATGGAAAGGTAGTTATGATTGGGTTGTTTTGGGGATGTTAGTGACTCCACTCTATGGGTGGTTTGTAATTTCAAGGGATACCACTTTAGAAACTTACAAAAAATGGAAAGGTAGTTATGATTGGGTTGTTTGGGGGATGTTAGTGACTCCACTCTATGGGTGGTTTTGTAATTTCAAGGGTGACCACTTTAGAAACTTACAAAAATTACAGTTTTAATTGAAAAATTATAATTCTACTTGAGTATGATTTGTGAAACAAGTGCACACCTCTGAAAAGTATGTGCCCCTTTTAGAGTTGGCCCCAAATTATTATGATTGCAAACTAAGGTGGTAATAGGCTTGTCTACCTTAGTTTAGGAATTTACTAGTTTAAACTTCAAGATCACTATTTAGGGCTGCTTTACACAAAAGACAAGCCAATTTTTGACGTTAGATGCCTGAAATCCTTACTTGTAATTAGACAAAAGTTTGGAATGAATCTCAAAACCTTTACATCTAGAGACCAGGCAATTTGGTGGAATGAGTTTTTAATTCAAAAAAGATATGATCGAACATGGCCAAGCTCTTTGAATTGGGAGGCCACTTCTTGACCTCCAAGCCAATGTCAAACAATTATCATTTACTTTTATAAAATATTATTTTTTCAACAAATTAGACCTATCAGATTTTGTGCAATTGGACTCAAGGGGAACTGGCCTAGCCTCTAGGTGTAMAKCGGCCTTGAAAATACTAGCCCCTTTCTYTTYTYTTTTTCTTATGTAGGTTTTATTGAATCAGCCCACTTCTTGGCCACAAAGTAGCCCCTCAACAACATAGGAAAGCAACATTGTAAACATTCTATACCATTGATCTTCCTATCTAGATGAAGATCAATGGTACAATATGTTTATAGTGTTGCTTCCCCGTGTTGTTGTAGGGCTACTCTCAAGGTCTTTACATATGGGAGAATTGGCCCCCATTATAATATTATTCTAATGAGTAGTTGAGGATGGTCCAAAGGCTGAAATTTTGTGCAATCAACCTAGGGGAATTGGCCTAGCCTCTAAGTGTAAAAGCACTAAAGTAGCTCTTAGCTGAATGAATGGTATTAGTATTAGAGTGCCGTTGTCAGAAAAGAAAGACTGCTCGTAAAATGACCATTTAAAAGCTGATTGCGTTTTCAAGGAAGCTAAACTCTTTGAAACAATTTTTAGTAAATTTTCGTAGGAAGAAAAAAGGAATTAGTATCTAACCCAAGTAGTTTCATATTTTTTTAACCTTCAAGGAATTAGTTACAAATTTTTGAAGTTGTAATGCAGTGGTCAATAAAAGCGACCACTTCCTGAAATGTACACTGCTGGTACATTGAAGAAAGCAAAATGTACCTCAGTATCATGATTGCTTTTAGAGCATGGGTGCTTTATTGAAAAGGCTTAGGCATTTAGGGATTAAGTGATTAGTGAGGGGCTCAAGAATCACTATCAAGAAGTCCTTATCATCTCCATTGTATGTAAGCTTAACCCTAGAAGGATGCCACAGGCATTAAGTTTATGATGGATGACAAAGAATCCTTATATGTAAGACAAAAATGTGGATGTTCATTCATGGAATTCTGTGTGAAAAAGGAGGTATTATACAAATGCTTCACATTCAGTGAGTGCTCTTGGGTTTGTTTAAGCAAATGATTAGAGGGGTCCATATTCAAAAGGATGATTTCCACAGTTACCAGCTTGTTCTTATGGTCTTAAAATTTATTGGTGTTACTACATATGACAAAATAGTCTAAACTTTGTTGGACCTTGGTAATTAGAAGAAGATTCTTGTTTCTCTTCAAATGTATTATTCTAACGCATTATGAATAAATTAATAATTTTCAAAATATTGATTATAAATGCATCCAAACTCAAATGTAGATTTCTTTGTTTTACATTTAGTGCATTTCAGACAATATTCTAGAAGGCACAAGTTGAGTAAAAGGTAAAAATTTGTTAATTCAAGCTTTAAATACGTTTTCAATAAAACAAACAGGGCAAAGAAATACTAACCTAAGTACAAGAATACTTATATAGGTACTTCAAGTAATGATTTATTCCTTGAAGTTTCTTGAATCCAAATATTAAAGGCATCTAAGTGGTCAAAATTTCAAAACATCCATTTTTGGTATTGGTATTTTCTTTAAAATAATTGAGATTTTTTACTATGATTGATTATGATTTGAAATAGCATCTAGACATTATAGACAATGTTTGACTACTTGACTACAAAATTGTTAATTACAGAGAGAAGAGGTCTATCACCGAAAAAGTTAGACAAAATTATTACATTCCTGAATAAATAGGTGCATTCTTTGTTTYTATGCTATTATCTAAAAGTTATTCATCGGGTACCTTTTTTTTTCATCCGTAGCTTAATAGTGTTGAGGGTGTCAGCTCTTGAGCAACCTACAAAGCATTTAGGAGAATGTAATAGCTTGTTTGAATCCCTTGTCCAAGTTCAACACTCCAAGGAAGGATTTGAACATAGAATTCACTCTYTGAAAAGTGGTTGCAATATAGGTAAGAGGTCCATAAATTGCCCATCTAAAAGCTGAAACTAAATTTTGGGGAGGTGGAATTTCTTGAAATATTTTTCAGTAAATTTTCTTGAAGGACAAGTGGGATTGGCATCTAACCTAAGTCATTTCATAATTTTTGGAGCTTTGTAGAATYAGTTATGAATTTTTGAAGTCGAAATGACAKARGGCTCTAAAATCTCAAATTTCAAACATTATTTTTACATTCTTGTAAAGATGAAAAATCAACATGTACAAATAGTGTACATTTGAGAAGGTGGTAAGTTTCACGCCTTCTATCCTTAACAACTTTTCAGTTCATGCCTTTATTCAATCCATAACGGGGACAAACTTCTGATTCATAACAACTCCAAAATGGATTTTTCAGTGAAAGAAAAATAAATGAAATTTAATCCTTTTGGAACTACAGTAAATTAAAGTTTGATGATCCTTCCAAACCCTAAAACCCTAAACCCTAAACCAATTTAATCCTTTTGGAACTACAGTAAATTAAAGTTTGATGATCCTTCCAAACCCTAAAACCCACATCAAAGTTTTATCCAAATGAAATGAAAGTACTGTAGTCACTTTACTAATTAGCTCATAAAGGAGTCTGCTCTTAAAGCGATCATGATACAGAGGTACATTTTGCTTTCTTCAATGTACTAGCAATGTACATTTTAGGAGGTGGTCTTTAGTGAGCAATGCATTACAACTTCAAAAATTTGTAACTAATTCCTTGAAGGTCTGAAAAATATGAAATGACTTGGGTTAAATGCCAATTCCTTTTTTCTTCCTATGAAAATTTCCTAAAAATTGTTTCAAGGAGTTTAGCTTCCCTGAAAATGCAATCAGCTCTTAAATGGTCGCTTTAAGAGCAGTCTACCTTACAGTCAAACATTTGCTGTGCATCCAAATTCCTCGCGAGGACCACACAGGCTACCACTGAGTCCCAATTTCAGAAAACTGGAGTATGACGGATATTTTCTCGACCCCAAAAATCAAATGAAAAAATCAAGCAATGAAAATTCAATTATTCTCTTTCAAACCCAAATCACATGGGTCCACCCACTTACACTTGGGATACTTTCCTCTGACAACAGAATTGAGATTTGAATGAATTGGCCCCACAATGGCAATGAAGCCATGGAGGCTCCCAACCYTTTTGCATAGACTTTGAATGTGTGTGTGTGTGCACGCGCGCCAATAGGCGCCCTCACCAAGACAAAAACGCAATCAAACAACCCTAGTGTATGAATTTTAATGGTATGATTGCTCGTCAATGAGAGCGAGGGAGCGATGATCATTCAAAGTTCCGTACTGACTCACTAGGAAGGAAGTGCATCCTCTGGTTGTGCGCGACGCACAACTACGCAAGTACTCCGTACTATTTTACTCCTACTCCCCCCCCCCAAAAGTGTGTTTCTTGAGCGCAACCCAAATGCTTGACATTTATTTCCAAGTGGCACAACTCCTGGAAACGGATAGCATTCAAAATGGAAAAAACAAAAATATCGTTTCATTTGTGTCAAAAAAGAAAGAAAAAAGAAAAAAGAAAAAAAATCAGAAAAAAGCAACGATCTATAACTTTGTTTGTATGTGAACATTCATTGACACTGTGCTAAAAGCATGGACAGTAAGGGAGGAGGCTCAAAATTCATTTGAGCTCTGAAACTGCCACCTCCTCAAATGTACACTGATTGTACGTGTTGCTTTTTCAACTTTACAAGATTGTACAAACAATGTACATTTGGGTATTTTAGAGTGTGAGCGGATTCGACTTCAAAAATTCATAAGTAATTCCACAAAGCTTCAAAAAAATATGAAATGACTTAGGTTAGATGGCAATTCCACTTGCCTTCCAAGGAAAACTTATTGAAGAATATTTCAAGAAGTTTCACCTCTCCAAAATTTAGTTTCAGCTCTAAGATGAGCAATTTTTGCCCCTCCTACTTTAATGATGAAAACTTTGGAGGATGACATTGAGAACACATCTGATTGAACTACTGTGTTATTGCAAAGTTTGTGGGTTCAAATTTGCCATTAGATGTTTTTTTGGGGCAATTAGAAGACTACAAGTTCCCGGGTTGTGGGAACGCATTGGGAACTCTAGGAACTCTACCACGTAGGCAATTTGACGTGGCTTAAAGATTGCCACGTCAGATAATACTAATTATTTATTTTTTTAAATTAATTATTAATTCTTTTTTTAAAATTGAATATTTTTTTGTTTTTGAAATCAATTTTTAGTTTCTCTATACTTTTTTGAGATTTCTAATTTTCTAATTTTTTTTAATTCAAAATTTTAGACCAGCAGTTCTTGATTTCCTAATCAGGGAATAGTTTGGCAGAATAGTCCCGAAACAATCTCCTACAAGGTTGAAAAACATGTAATGGGGGTGGTTGTGGTGGAAATTTGATTCAGCTATGAGAACCCAGAAAGCCAAAATCAATCAAAAAATGAACAGTGTAACGGCCAGGCTTTGTCACAAGTGACTTCATTCACTAGTTGGATCTCACATCTCCACTCCAATTCTTACCTTGTTGTGCAGTATGAATGCAGTTGTAGATAGGATTTGGAAACTCAAATTTCAAAATCAAAGTTGATGCCATAGTTTCTATCCTTTGGACAGAACCAACAAATGTAGCAAAATAAGTCTCATTCTATCTACAGTAGTCTACTCTTAAATTGACTTTGCAAGAACTATTTGCATTTGGAGGGAAGATAATGAATCTCCTTGAAACAATGTTCAATAAATTTTTGGATAAAGAAAAATGGAATTGGCATCTAACCCTAGTCGTTTCATTTTTTTGGACCTTTGTGGAATAAGTTATGGATTTTTGAAGTTGAAATGCAATAGTCACTCATAGGGACCACCCATTAAAATGTATATTGTTAGTATATTGAAGAATACAAAATGTACCTTTGTGGTAGTGGTCCCTTTTAGAGCATAGTCTMTTTTAGAACACTCTATCATAGCAACAGTCCTAGACAAGATGAACTTAGTGATTAACACTAAGACAGTTACAATAATCAAAGTTAATGACAAGTTAAGTTTGTCGGTAGTTAGCCAATTGAGGAGATTCTAGAGCTTTTGGGGTTTTTGAGAGAAGTGAAGTGGCAAGATATAAGAAAGTGATTGATGTAGACAAATATTTCAATATTGATCTATATTCGACAATAAATAGGGGTATTAAGGGGACCTATACTAATTATTCAACATCTCACACTATATACATATCTACCTTTTCTGTACATCAATAGTTACTGAATTGTCCGCGGTTTGTACATCATGTTTCAACATCTACAATTTTTGACATTAAATCCCTTCAATTGTTTGGTCCCCTCAAAACCCCTATTCAATGTAGATAGAACCATCTTTTTGTCTACATATGTGGATGAGTTTCATTGAAAATTGGCATCATCATCATCCAATTTTTCTTCAAATTTTTCTTTAAGGCTTGGTGCTCTTTAATAGTGTTTGGTACTTTTAGGCATTTTGTATGCTTAAAAAATGGGTGATTCCTAACAATCAATTGCAAAAATTCTAAAATGAATTTCAAAATAAGGTAGACCAACCTATCTCCACCATCTGTCTATTTCCACAAACAAAAATTTGGCCCCACTACATCTCCACCATAGAACTCATCTAAATCCATTTACTTCTTTTTTTAACAATTTTAGTGCATTACTTCCAACTTGTGTCATGTGTCACTCCTTGATTGGTGGATACCTAAGTGCTAGTAAATACACAGAATGGTGGTTACATGTTGATATAATAGAATGTTTATGACTCCAATTATGAATGGTTTGGTAATTTTAGGACAGACCACTTCAAAATTTCATAGAAATTAGAATTTTATCCGAAAAATTGTATTTCTACTTGTTCTTTTTCTTTATTTTTCCCGACACAAATGAAACAAACTTCCACTTGGGTTTGATTCATGAAACAAGCGCACACCTCTGAAAAATATGTGCCCATCCTGCTTTTGGCCCCAAAAGATTCATATCACAAATAAGGGTGGTAATAGTCTGGTCTACCTTAGTCAACTCTTCCTCCAACGAATGATGCTAACTGAAGCGATTATTGCTAGAAGAATTTTACCCTGTCACTGGTCAGGTCTCAGTAGTACAACCCCAACCAATGTCTTGAGGTAATTAGCATCAAGTTACTGTAAATTTGATAGGCTGTTCCAAGCTGATTTTGGTGGGTAGATAACAGAATTATTCAATCAAAGATATCTTCATTGGGTGGGAATTATTGTTGCACATTGCAATGAAGTTGCAGCGTTAGTCATGATGGATAACATCCAACATTCAAGCTGCAATGCAAGTAAAAATAAATGCATGATGAACTGCTGCAGACATGATGACTTAAATGGAAAGTGTGCCCAAGTGGTCGATAAGGAGTTGCGGGGAGTCCGAGTCTGTTTTTTCCCTGTAAGGTAGAGGTACTTGTAACCGATCAAATAAGCAATTTTGGACATGATCTAGGGCAATGTTAGGCAAAGAAAATATTTTCAAAGGTGCATTGACAAAAATGATTGAAATTGAATTTTTTTTTGGTAATTTTATCTCTTGCAATGAAATTACTATGAATTTTGAAAGACCGCAGTTGGGCTTGACCCATGGTTGACATCTAGAGTCTTCCGATTCCGATCATTCAAGAACTATTTTCCTGCTCATTGCTTCCTACATTCTTGCTCACTTAGGTGTCATGAACTTATTGGTCAAAACCTTGAAAGAATAAAAAACACACATTCCAAGAGGAAAATGGAAATCAATTCCAACCTTGGTCAGAAATACAACACCCTATAGAGATTGGTGATGGGGCGCCGGTTAGTAATGGGTCCCTCTACCATAATCTAGGGCAATGCTAGGCAAAACAAATATTTTCAAAGGTGAATTGACATAAATAAAGGGGGTTGCAAAAATTTGGTAATTTTATCTCTTAAACTAAAATTACTATGAATTTTGAAAGGCAAAAGTTGGGCTTGACCCATGACCAACATCTAGAGTCATCAAATTCCGATCATTCAAGAACTACTTTCCCGCTTATTGCTTCATACTTCCTTGCTCACTTATGTGTCATGAACCTACTGGTCTAAACCTTGAAAAAATAAAAAACAAGCATTCCAAAGACAAAATGGGATTCCGTTCCACACTTGGTCGGAAATGTGGCACCCTATTGATTGGTGATGGGGCACCGGTCAGTAATGGATACCTCTACCTTATTTTGGTTCCTTCGAATACAACTTTTATAGAATTTTAACCCTTCACTGTGACGAGCTTGTGACCATGTAAATCATCAATTTTGATATCGTGGGAATCATTGGTCTACGAAAATCCAAAAACACGCATTGGAAGTCAAACTACTATAGAAGATCTTCCCTTTCCACCCCTAAATTTGAGGATCATTAGTTGAAAAAGATGCTCTCTCATTCATCAACCCAAAAATGGCCTTTATGTCCTTTATGGGTTACCCCCCTCCCTCCAATGTTTGCAAGTTGCAACCATGTGTTTCCCAATTCCAACTACTAACAATGAACTAACCGATAGTTGTCCACAAACATTGAAGCATATTGTTTAAGGCTAATGTTTTTTGGAAAATAGACCTCTCGGGGAAAAAAAATTAGTGCATTTTGCAAAGGATAAATTGACAATGGATGCAATTTGGTTCATGATTTTTGGAGTCTTGTGGAATTAGTTCAAGTGAACTTTATGAATTTAGTATTTTGGTTTACAAAAACCTATTAATGTCCCTACTTTAATATCACCCTATGCAGTAGACATGTCAAGGGGAGACTTTTTAGAGGAAGGGAAAATATTAGCCCTCCCCACCATTTAGTAGTCAATTCCATATTTATGATGTACATGACTTGCAATTAAAAACTTAAGAAGCTTCAAGACATGCGCATAAGTTGTTTTTATTGTTGGATATGGCTAGAGACTTATATAATTTCAATGATTTTATTTTTGAATTTCGAATTATTCAACAATGACAAATATTTGTTTTGTTTCAACTTAAAATTAGAGACTTCTACAATTTCAAAGACTTTTATTTATTGGCATCCATCCTAAATTATAATTCTTCTTAGGTTATCAATGAGCTATTGGATGACTAGAATTTGGTTAGAATCTAAGGTAGAACCACCCATTCCCGATCGGGGTCCAATAACCAACCTATAGACTAACGTATTTTCAACCAAGGCCAAGAATGTTTTTTTCTTTTCCTTTCAAAGTTGGGACTAAAAGCTCATGACACATTTCCCAACTTAGTGTGCAAAAAAGTAGGAAGCCCTGAGTGGAAAAGTAGTTTTTTAAGTGATCATAATTGGAAGAGTCTAGAGAATGGGTCCGGTCCACTTTTTGCCTTTGAAAGTTCATAGTAATTTCAATTCATGCAATAAAATTACCAAAGTTTTTGCAATCTCCATCATTTTTATCAACACATCTTTGAAAATATTCTTCTTGCATTGTATTGCTCCAGATTCGTTCAAAATTCCTTATTCGGTCGGTTACGGGTGGTTTTACTTTACTTAATTGATCATACTAACCACTCCAGGGGTATTTTGTAATAGATGTAGACTTTCTTTACACTAAAAGCCAGAAGATGTAGAAAAAACAATCTCTCAATCTTGACAACTTGTCTTCACAGGACTCGCGTGTGGAAGTCATGACTTTTGGAAGTAGAGTAAAGTGAAAGACTTAGAAGGAGACAAGAAAGAAGTCTAATTTACAAGATTCTCATAAATAATTTTTAAACTAATATATCTCTACCTCTCTAAATGGACTTGGCTACAAAAATAAGGGACTCAAATTTTTGTGCAGCTTTTTTGGTAGAAGAGTGTCACGAGGATTGCTATTATGTGAGCGTAGGAGTGTGAGCCCATGAGTCTAAAATGCTACTTATCTATGTAATAGGTGTATATATTATAGAAACCTTATATGATTATAAAGTATATATGTTACAAATATCCATATTATAAGTGTTTATGATACATACACCTTCTATAGTGCGTAGTATCTATATTATTGGTGCATATATTGTAAGCTCAATGCTCACAAGCTCGCATTCTTGAGCTCACATACTAACACCATTGAAGTGTCACCCACATCATTCTCTCATTTGGAAATAAAATTCTCTCATTTTGGAGTGCAAAGTCACATTCCTTGATCTTCTCAATTTTCTATCTTTCATTTTCTCTCCCAAATCTTGACCTCCACCTTAGTGTCTGAATTTTTCCAAAGGAAGGTTGTGGAAATAATATTTTGTAGTTAAAAAGTTAATTTAGAATTGCTTTAATAAGGGAAAATTATATCACAAGCCCATAACATGTGACCATGGTTTTTTTTAGGCATTTGAATGCCCAATTTCTTCAAAAAAAATTTAGGCAACTTTGAGCCTACAGAAAAAAAAGAGGGTAAATGTCTTGAAAAATGTCAAACTATAATCATGGTTTGGCGTATTGTTGCCACAATGTTTCCAAAACCTCATTTCATCCGTAGTGCAAAGCCAAAATAATTAAAAAATTCATACAAAAATTATGTATTCAAAATTGCATACTCAAAAAATGGCCTCTTTCAATTCAAGCCTCCAAAATGAAGAACTAGGAAACTCAAAACCTTCTCGAAAGAAAAAGAAAAGCCACATAAGTTAACCATTTGTCTGAAAACCAAAAAAAGCCCCTGATGTGAGCTCCATTCCACACGGCATGCCTTCATGCCAGTCACCATCATGCCTCATGGTCATGTGGAATTGTGGAGCAAGTAAGTTATGACAGATTGGTAGCACTGTCATTTTCTGCAGACGGAAGCAATTAACGTAGTTTCCTCTTTTCGCAGAAGCACCATTGGTCCTTTTCAATTCAGAAAAGCAATAAATAAAAAATTAAGTTTTGTCAGTGACAGACATCTTTATTGAGGTGTGGTGGCAAGTAATGGTCAACTGGTACACTTAACAGCGGATTAAGCTTAACTGCTTAAGCTTATCATCGGTTGATCACACAATGAGCACCGTAAGTGTGAGACTATGAGATCTTGACACTTGACCAGAGCTTGCACGGATCACTTGTTCCCACAATCCCACCTGAGAAAAAGCGAGAATAATGCATTTTCCTTCCAATGCTTGAGACAAAGCTGAAAACCGTCAGTAGTAACAACTCCTGCCAAATAGTTTTAAGGAAGGATTTCAAAGCCTCAACATCTAACTTAACTTTTAGAACAAGTTAAGTTAACCCTCCAAGAGATTTACAAGAGTCGCAACTGCCTAACCATCTGACTAATATAGGCCGCACACCTTAAAACGGACTTCGTGCCATTCTGTATGATTCTTTTTTGATAATACAAGACGATAATAAGAGTTAGGTTACCACCCTGTTGATACTCTGACACCAAGGTTCGTGTGGTTGGCAAGAAAGGAAACTGGACACTAGCGTCAGAATAATTGAACTCTAGGTTTCCAGTCGGCCATACAACACTCTCCAGGCTGTACAACGAACTCGTACAATATTACTGGTCGGTGGATTCCCACTGAATATTGAAAACAAATCCATGTATGAAATCCATAAACAAATACATGTTTTGATTATTAAAAAGCATGGAGGTGTGGGTTTTAAACCAGAGTACCTGAATACTTGACCAGTCGCAGCAGCCACATGGATTTGCTACAGCCAGTCCCACTACGTTACATGCTGTAGTAGATGCTCATCACTATCGGACTTGAAGTTCAAAAGCGAGGTAAGCTAGGCTAAGTATTCTTTACATCAAAATCTTTGGTTTGTGCTTGCTTCATCCCGAAGTCCACATTGCGGTCGGYCTTTTGCARCAGMTTGTTGYGTTAAGTACATTMTATTCATCTCATAACRAAKGGAAAGAAGCAGCCKCAGCCTCACTGTGTCCGGTTGTCTTCGATGTAAGCAGTCACAATGTCTGTAATGCTCCTGTATTATCAGGAAAGGTGGCTTCAACTTGTAGCTCAATAAATTCGAGCCATTAGCTTCAAATTCCAACATCGACATAACATGAAAGGCTGGCTGATGACACAAGCATGAGTTCGCGTACCTGTCCACATGGAAAYCGAGAGATTTGGCAAAAGGAGTGTCCACAAACCCTGGCCAGGTATAAACAATCTTTTGGATGGCAGGGTCAAGCTCCCACTTTACCTGTGCTCACAAAATACCAAAATCAAGTTCAGTAACTTGATGGTTTTCGGGTAAACAAACTCTGCCGTTGTATGATCTCGAGRAAACTCCAAAGGCCAGCATTTTCATCTCAATGGRAATTTGAGGGTACTCACCAGGCTGGTGTCACCACCAGCAGCACCCAATGCTTCCACCATTTCCTTGGGAGTTGTCTGCATATCACCAGAGTTCAATCGAAGGTCRCTTGCAATTCWTTAGCGYAAACTTGCAAAGTCACATTGATGGAATAATCATAAGGTTCGGATCACAGTGGAGGAACAGAATCTCACTGTCAAGCCGGACAAAGTGATGGCTCTCTCGTTTCCTTTCAAACTCTTGATGCTCATAGCATGCATGAGGTTGCGCACCACCGTTCGCGGAGACTGAAAAAGGTAGGCASAAATCACAGATTTTTGCCAAACTTAGTGGGTGATGTAACACAGTGACACAAACAACAGCTGAAATGGAGMCGGAACATACCTGCACATAAAGAGGCCAGCTTGGATCCACAGGGCACACTGCGGTTTTGCCCTTCAGAGGCTCGCGAATGATGGAGGAACAAAAGGAGGATGCCGCAGTATTGGGCCTGCAAACGAGAYACACAAGAGATTWTAATCAGAATGAGGAAATCAGACCWCAMTGGGGTATTGSTAATGAGGAAAAATAGGCTATAAGCACGTACCTGCCRGGTCTAACTATGATTGTTGGAAGCCTAAGACACCTTCCATCAACGAAGCCCTTTCGGGTGGCGTCGGATATCAAAAGTTCGCATATCAATTTCTGTTCACATGCACCGAGATGGACCGTGAAGTAAGACCATCGAGAATATGAGCACGGTAACAGAAGCATTCATAAAATATCAACCATTTCCTATTTTCAGAACTTCGATTCCAAGCATCCCCTATTTCCAACTTCCTAGGCTTCGGCGCTGTTAAAATGCATCGCATGGGTAAAACGACAACCCTATGACGGCCTAAGAGGTACCTGAGAGCCATATGAGGATTGAGGGTATGCAGTGGTTGTGTCCGTGAAGTTCCCCCCTCCATCCACTCCCTTCTACAAAAAGTGACATGGGCATGGACACTATATTAGCAATATATTGTATAATTACAATTCATGAACAAAGCGCGAATATTAACTAAGGATTTATGGTTTTAGAATGGTCAATTCGATTTGTCATAACGTGAAAAACTTAAATCAGATGGGGCCAAACTAAATATCACCAGAATCAGTGAAAAACAGTGCCCGTGTCGATCAAACAATAGATAAAATTGGAAAAAGAAAGTTCCCAACATGACCTAGAAATCATGAAGCCCAATTTTGGGATTCTTGTTCGTTCAGAGGTTAAAGAGTTCCGGGCATTGATCGTCCACATTACCACAACACTTTCTGGCAGTGGGCCAAAGACAGCCACAGAGCTGGTGAACACCAAACGTGGGCAATGCCCCAAATCTTTACATCGCTTGATAATCGCCCTTGTTCCATCAATGTTCACCTAGGCAGAACAAGCAGCCAGGAAAAAAGCCGTAAATGAGGCGATGAGGGGTGCTTTGAGTTGAATCCTATGACAACGAGTTCACCTTGAAGAGGAGATTCATATGCCCCAGGAGGAGATTCATACCTTCAAACCCAGCTCATAATTCGCTTCTGCGCCAGAACTAACCAGTGCTGCCAAGTGGTATATGCTGCACAAGCATAAATCTCTCTTTCAACCCCTAAAGGACTAAGGATTCAGGGTTTTGAAATGACCAWTTGAATGATCATATTGGGAAAATAAAACAATTCTGGCAGGCGCCACTTTATACCCCACTAGACATTGAAGAACATCGCATGTGTAGGTCAAAAAAGAAAGAAAATTAGACAAAAGAGTACCCCCATATGTCCTACTGAAAACTGCTAGAACAAAACAGTAGGCCTCATTTTAGACCTCATGGACCTTCAGAAGTCAATAAAAACTGAAGTCTCAGCATCTGTAGTTCCGGTTGGATTGTGATAACCGAGCTTCCTCTGGCAGGATATTCGGTCTAAAGACTCGGAGGGCGTTTGTAGCACAATTTGGGCCATCCATTAAGCCCCAGCTCTGCCACGATAGTGGCTCACATACCTGCGCACATCTTCGGTGATGACACTCTCCAGAACCTTCTCATCGGTTATTTGGATTTTGTTTTTAGCCTTACTGATATAGGATTATGTCACTATCTATTGTGTATTACAATCTTTATTTACACAACAAAATGGAGGAGTAGGTATGCAATTATTATTTGGTGGGCACCAAATTTTAGAGTAGTAGTGGAGCTTAATATGGTTGAATTTAGTGGATTAGCATTGAATTTGAAATGCTAGGGGTATGTTATAGGTGCTCATGGCAACTTAAGACTTTTTTTGGTGCAATTTCACAATTTATTCACTCCACTTGCATTTTCCTTTTATTTGGAGGGTGTAGTGGAGGCTCCTAAAGGTGAATTGAGTTGTGTCTCTTTGCCAATGCTTGCATGTAGATGCATTTAGAAACTTCTAGAATGTGGGACTTCACTCTGAGCATGACAATTTAGTAGTTTCTAATTGTAACCTTTAATATGCAATGAGATTATTGATTGACATCAAATTTTGAATTTTTTGGAAGATTCAAGATTATATTCTCAAATTTGTGATGCTCTTGGGCTTGATTTCTGAATGCATATGCTGCAATTTCCATCACAATGCATTTTCATGATCATTTGCCTAGTTTCCCTAGGCAAGAGGTAGGCTTCAAGGCGTCATGGCTGCAACAACTCACAATTGAATTGTGGGTGATTGCAAGAAACACCTATCGATTTTGTTCCGTTTGGCTGATTTTTTTGGGAGTACTTTAAAATTAGAAATTTAATTTTTAAATTTTAAAAAAAATATGACTAATGTATGTACCTTTAAGAAGAACATACCCTAGGAAGGAAAAGTGTAGGAAAATTCTCTAAGTGGGAGAACTTGAAAAGTGTCAAGCCTCAAGAAAATACATACTTTGATATTTTAATTAGTAAAAAATAGGATAAGATTTTCAAAAATAAAATAAAAATCGTCCATTTGAAAAAAATTTATGTGGATCTCTAATCATACAAGAAAATCCATCAAAATCATTTTTCATTATTCAAAAATTCATTGCAAATGGTGCTCACTTTAGGCCAATCTAGAACTCACTTGCAATAGGCAATCAAAAATCCCTCTCCTGGAAAGTTGTATTTCCATATTATAAAGCACCCACAGAGTTTCATAACCTAACTTTTCAAAAAAGGTACTCAATAGTACTAAAAAACACCAAAACTGCAAGTGTGACATATTATTAAAATTAAGGCCATATTTGTTATATTGAGACTTTTTGCAGTCTCATTTTTATCTTCGACTCGAAGATAAACCGCTTTATCTTTTTACTAGTGTTTTTTTTTATAAAGAAGTAACAACACCAACTTTTAGAATGTCATTATAGGATCACTATTTGAGCATTATTTATTTTTGGTTTTAATTACTATTTTTTTAAATGAATTTTCCAATAAATAGCATTATGTCTCAAAATTTGCAAAAAGTCTCAATACAACGAATATGGCCTTAATTCAATTTCGGTCACTTAAGTAATTTTATTAAAATTGAAAAAATTCATGTTTATCTTCCATACCATTACAAAGCTTGCTTTCAAATTCCTTGCTCTTTTGAGCATTTTTACAAAAGTTAGAGACAAAAACAACTTCCACACGCAACTTGTGACGCAAAATAGTACAAGTGTTTCTTGCAATCACCCTTGTTTCCTACCCCAAGACTTCCCTACAGGTCAAACCACACTCAAAGGTATCGTTTGGATTACTTTTGTAAGACAAGACTTGAGTCCTTTTCTAAATTTTTAAAGCTCTCAATTCCTTTAATGTTGTCATTCTTTTAATAAATTTATAGATGAATAGTATTGGAAGTGAACGCATTTACGCATCCCGTTAATAAGTTGAAGAAAAAATTTCAGAGGAAAAATCCTTAGAAAAATGTAAATCACCATCTACAAGGCTAAATTTAGTATCTATTTCATATCATAGCATGCTAAAAGGATATTTTTATCCGATTTTTTTATACATCTCAAGCATATAGCTATTGAAAAGGATTTTTAGTGATTAAATCTTGTACACAAAGTAGTATAATTTTTTAATTGATAAATTGATTTTTGACATTTACTTGATTTATTCTTTAAAAAAATTTAAACATTCAACATTCAATATTAAAGGTATCTATCTAAAGATACAACTCCCAATTCATAAAATCTACAAAAAACACATAACTAAAAGAGCTCCTCCAAACTGCCCAAACCACCTACTTCCCAATGTCCCATGATTTGAGATCTTTTTAGTAATATCTGGCTCAAAAGCAATATGATTTTTTGAAGTAAATATTATACATTAATATATGTCATATCTTCAGTGGTTGAAATTGTTGATTTGCTACAAATTCTTAGGACAATATCACTATTTTTGGGATGAATGTATACTCCATTAAATGGATAATTTCAATTTCCTTTGCATTTTTTGCATTTCATCCATTTATATAGATGTAAACAATTGCTTCACTGCAACAAAGATTGCTTTTCACATTGCTCAAAATTAATAAAAAAAATTCCTACCTTGTGATTCAAACACTCTTGCCCTTGTGATTGCCCTAGTAGTCATGTCCAACAATGGCCACACCACCAACTCATAAGAACTTGGCCTCAATTTTCTAATTCAAAACAATAGCACCTGGTAATCATAATATTACTTTATAAAATTTTCCCGTAGTTGTTGGCCTTATGTTGTGCAAGATGCCTTGCTTTTAGGCAATTTTTGAAAACAAGTTGCCCTAGGCCTTCACGCTCCACTCTCAGACTTGAGGCACTTTATTTTTAAAAGGGTCCTCAAGCAAGCACCTTGCCCTAAACCCCTACAATCCTGTAATTCCAACCCTAGAAAAGTTGCTTTGCAATCTCAATACTATAAATACAATAAAAAATATAAAAACCACCACACATTTACACAATTTCACACAACTTCATTCAACTTCACTTTTGACAAGCAACAAACTCAAACTGCAAACAAGAGCAAGAAAAACTCATTATAATTGTGTTCCAAGGTGGAACGATAGATCCTAAACTCTAAACTCTCATTGAATCAAGATTGGTCCCAAAGATTTTGTACAAAATGAGTATAACGTAGTCAATAGCTTCAATGACAATTAAATTGAGAAGAAGTAGATGCTACTTCTATTGTCTTTTAGTAGGCAATCATTGAGGTTGAAGAAATTCTCAAAAAAAAAAAAGATTAGATGAAGAAGATGAAGCCCGACAAGAATGCCTATTTTTTTTAGAATTCTAGAAAACTAGGAGATTGCTTGATGAAAACACTTGTCTAAAAATGGATGGAATATGTGATCAATGAATGAAAAATTTGTAATCACTAATCAGGCAAATTTCATGCTTTAAGAGGAGATTATTGGAAATAATCTGCTCACCTTTTCAAACATCACATTTCTTGATAGGGATTTATGTACAAAATGAGTGTGACAGAGGTGGCAACCAACTTTAAGAACAAATTGTGGGGCGATCTAGGTAGAGATACCTTGTTATTTGGAAATGGAAACTAAATGTGTACACACCACTATCAGGAAATGTGCTGTTTATTTCCCAAGTGCTAGTGGGCAAACTGGTCATAACCAAAGATCACAAGTTTCTCAACTACACTAATGGATGATATATATGCACAACATTTACTCAATTGTCATCCGTTTCTGCATTTTCTATCAATGGTTTACGTCAAGCCATCCCCCTCTCATCTAAATTTATGGCAAAAAATGGCCCTCCCTCTTTGGCCGGGATTGCCCCCACAGTCTATGCATTTTCTTAAAAAACAATTATGAGATTGGTTTGTACATGTTAACTACCAAAATCTTCATTGATATTACTTGCTCACAAGTGTTTTTATTTATTTATTTTATTTATTATTTTAAACCCCCAAGTTTATTCAAAGACAAACCCAAGAACAAACAGTACAAAGCCAAGGCATTACATGAGATGTGAGGGCAACCAAAGGCCGTTTCAGCCTTGTTCCTTCACTGTTCCTGATGTAGTAAGAGCAACCCCACCAGTGAGTTCCCTATCCCTAAAAATTTAGGGAGGGGACCTCAAGTACGGATAGGGATACATAACCGTCACCACAGCAAGCTTTTCCGCATTCTGTATCCCTAAACTTTACAGAACTCGGGAAAAGTTGCGCTCCAGTTCTATATTGGGAGCCTCGTTTGCAGGATTCGCCAGGTCTCATCCGTATCTGAGGTCTCGAACTAAAGTAGGGAAAGGGATACGGAAGTCCTTGTCGGGATGCTTTAAGGGAACGGCTGATTGCTGTCAGGGTTCAAATTACTAAATTATTTTTTTGGTCTAAAATCAAAAAAGAAGTTGGCAAAACTCTTGGCCACGTCATAGTGCGGATGTGGCGCAATTTTGTTGATGTGTGTTCCCACAGTCCAGGAACTTGCAGTCTCTTGTAATGCCGGCAAAGCCCTGGAGAAAACGACAACAACTGAAGGAGAGAGATTCAAATAACACTGTAATCTACACAAATGACCCACTGTTGGGCTTCCTCACAAAAACGCATTTTTGACTGTTTCTCCTCAAGTTCTGTTCTCCAATGGTTGCATTGTCAAACATGAAACTGCGTGTCGGCGACACGAAAGCGTGATTTTGTAGAGAATTGAGTGTAAAGTCGGTAGCTTGATGGGATCCACTTGTAGTTGTAAATCTCTGAGTGTACAATATATTTGGGAACTGAGACTATGTAATTTTCCGGCATAACATTGGTTTTCATATTGATATGTATGTATGTGTGAAGGTACACAAATCTACACTTTTCACAAGTCTACATACGAAAGCAACGAATCTGGACGACCCTGATTCTACTTCACTACGACTTGTCAAGCAAAACTGAAACTGCGAGAGACGCGAAATGCGAATCGCATCGACGTCGTCTACTTAAAGTTTTCGTGTCTCAAGAGTTCATTAATCAATCGCAACAAAAAGTGATGGAATTCGATAAGTACATATGTTACTCCTTGAAATTTTGCAACCTCTGTGAGATTGCAGCGGATCGGGGAGAGCATCCAACCTGCACATAAAGAAATTAAAAAATATATTTTTTAAATTGAGAATCTGACGTGGCACTAGTAGTGCCACGCAAGATTTCAATTATTTTTTTTTTCCATAATAGCATCGCAGCCTTTTGGAGACCTCATATTTCTCCTAATGGTTATTTTATGGTAGAACTACCCATTACCAACCACTTGAGTATTTTGTGCATGATATGGAGCAGTGTAAGCAATGTAAATTTTCTGCCATGTAGAAAGATAGAAATCATAGGGGGTCACAATTTTTTTTTTTATAATTTTATGCTTTCAATTGAAATTGCTATGAGTTTTGGAAGCTAAAAGTTGATCTGGACCCATACCAAATGCATAGAGTCTTCCCTACACTTTCAAAGACTATTTTGGCTCTAAAAACCAAGCGCATGTGCCATGACACTCATGGTTACAAGACAGTTAGAAGATGGTCAGAAACCAAGAATTGATGGTTAGAAATCAGTCATAGTCTCTATTGAAATTCCTAGTACATATAGATTGCCCATGGGGTCTTGATTGGTAATGGGTGGTTCAACCATAGAGTACAACTTCTCCAATCCAATAGGTCGAGGATCGGTTTGACACAATAAATTAGAGAAGTTTATTGAGTATAGAGGGTCAAAGCAGTCTTTGTAATATGGCTCAGTCTAAGACTCCTTTGACAACATTGGCTTACAAAGGTTTATTGGCTTATAGAGGATTGACTTAGAGAGGTTCTACTGTAATGCATAATATCTAGACATCTGGTCTTTACGCTTGATCTCCTCATATAATCTTTGATAATGATGCAGAGAGGTAAAAATCTAACCTTCAAATCTCTTCAGCTTGATAGTAAGTAACCTCTAAAACAGAGCTCCAACCATGCACTGTTTGGCCGGGGTGACATTCCTCCTTGTGGCATTGATAGAATCTCTCAAAATGTAAAGCAAAGCAATACTTGTTAGAGTATAAAGGGTATATTGATTGTGAAACATTCTACTCCTTACAATACACAAAGACCTTGTTGGTCTCAATGCCACAATCAACAATAGCTAGTCCAACAAAACCTCTTTTCATTGACAAGTTGTTTCTACACCAAACAAAGGTACAAAAAAAGTTGGGCAAAATCAAAATTCTTTTGTCAAAACTTTGAATTAACAACGCAAAGAATGATAACCATGCAAAGAATGTTTCACTAGAATTGACGGAGGAAAGATTTTGATCAAACACATTTCTACATAAATGGGTGCCAAGCAATCGATGGTTCATTTCTTGGGCAGGTTTTTGTCCGCAATTAGGATGTAATGCCCAATTACCCATTTTTGCCTGCATAGTGGTGCAGTACGACTTTTACATCCAAATTCAATATGTTCTATTAATGAAATCTAATATCTTGGCAGTATCTTGGTAATATCTTGTCGAGGCCATTGCTTTCCCGCAATTCCCTCTTCCTTAGGCATTGCTCGACACAAAAGAGAATTAAATAAATAACTTCATTGCACTTTTTTTACCAACATCTTTGTTCTAAAATATGAAACGAGTTTAAACCATTCTTGAGCTAAAAAATAAATAAGTTTTGTTTGTCTATTGTCTAAAATGAAGTGAATATTCAAGTTGACACAAAGTGTATTCAACTAGGACTCACATTGCAATATCTGGATTTTCCACTATGGCAAAGAAAACCTTAGAATGATGTCATTGATTTGGTCAACACTCTCCAAATGCTTTTCAAAGGAAAAGTCTCTAAATAATTGGGTTTATTTATTTATTATTTTTTAACATGTTTGTCACTGTTTTGCAAATTATTTTTTGATTTGGATGAGCTTTAGTTGATGTGTATTACTACATACAAAGAATGATGTGATGGCATGAAAAAACAAGCATTCTTAAATTTTGAGTGATATCTACAAAAGAGCCTAAAAGACCAAGTATATACTTTGTAGCAATCACCTTCGTTCATCAAGTTATAATATAGAAGAGAAAATTTGAAAATATCTGAAAATATTATGATAGCTTTTTAATGATCTTTTGAAAAAAAACCTATTCTCTCATTGCACAACAATAAACTAAGTGTTGTGCCACCTAAATTTTCAGGCCTTTTAAACGAGTTTGTATATTTTCAACACATATCCCAACCAATGGTGGAACTGTACAAAATTGTTAAGCAATCATAATAAAAAACATTCTCCAAACAAACAAGAACAATGTAACCGCAAGGCTCTTTCATAGGTTAATTCATTTACTAGTTGGACCTCACATCTCCACTCCAATCCTAACCTCATTGTATCATAGGTTAATTCATTTACTACTTGGACCTCACATCTCCAATCCAATCCTAACCTCGTTGTAATGTGTAAATGCAATCCTAACCTTGTTGTCATAAGTTAATTCATTCACTAGTTGGACCTCACATCTCCACTCCAATCCTAACCTTATTGTATCATAGGTTAATTCATTTATTGCTTGGACCTCACATCTCCAATTCAATCCTAACCTCGTTGTGCAGTGTAAATGCAGTTGTAGATAGGATTTGGAAACTTAGATTTCACAATTAGAGTTGATGCCATAGTCTTTGTCCAAGGGACAAAGCCAATAATTTATTTGTATACTTAAATTATGATTAGACCTCCCTCCTTTGATACATAGTCAAAAATTAAAATACATATGATTGTAATTTGTAAAATACTTGTGATTGTAATTTTTTCTCAACTTTTACTATGTTAATATGGTTTTCCTTACTAATGCTAAATGCCAAATATCCGTAGGAAATGTTTTCTTAAGCTCTTCTATAGAAATGTGTTCAATTAGAATCTTTCCTCCAACAATTCCAGTGAAGCATCCTTTGCGTGGTTATCAAACATCCATTGTGTTATTAATTCAGAGTTTGGCAAAGATGCAAATGAGCTCACCTGACTCCATCATTGTAGCTGACAAGTGTTACAGGGCTTCACATTGACTTGAAAGAAAAAATTTGAAAGTAACTTACCTTAGTGTCGGTGTCAACCCAATCCTCATGCGAGCGTTCGGTCTGACCTTGGTCCATCAAAGGCAGACTCAACTTGGAATGATGATCCTAATAAACGTAACTAACAAAACATCTCAATTGACATCTTTCAGTATCCTACATCGACTCAAATGCAGACCGATTAGTATGATAGAAAGAATCTAATAAAAAAATTAGAAGCATAATTTCCACAGCACAGCACAAGTAGGTTGCATCAACCCATCAAATGCTTGCACCAACATTTTGATTGAAAACTTTTCATGACATCCATATGCCTTTATTCACAAGAGCACAACTACAGTTGCAAAACAAATCCGTATATACAATCAATCATAAATCTTCAAACAGCGCTAGACGTTATTCGTGGCAAATCTGAGGTCATTCACTAACACGCATTTTCAGAATTGCTCTATCATGTACTGCGCCTAGCACGAAAACATTGCAAGAATTGAAGAACAAATCAGCTATTTCAGAAATCAAAAAACGGAGAAAACCAAAGCTACCGTGCCATTTAGGTCCAAAAAGCTTAAGGTGATCCACTAACGAGAACTACCGAAGTTATCAGTGCCCTTTAGGTCTTCAATGTGCTTGATAGCACAGATGAGAAATTTGGGTCTGAAAGCTAAAGAAGCTCCAGTTGATATCTTGTGAACTGGAAAAGTTCCCACACCGACGCAGTTCCCTAGATACAGGAGGTGCCAAGTTGCGTTCTGTCCCGTAATGGCCACATGAATCGATTGCGTTCTCCCAAATAAACCAAAACAAATTGAAGCAGGACCTCGACACCTTGACCATCACTACTGCCTCCTTGAGTGCCACCAACGTCGAACTCCTTTAATTTCAATACCACAACACACAGGCTTAGCACTAAGCTTTGTAAGTTCATCTCAACTTGAGCAAGCAAATACCTACTTTGGCTATGATGCCAGATGCAAAATTCACTTGCGAGGGACTAATTTCTAAATTCATTGCAATAGCTTGGTTATGATGTCGAAGTAACTGTAAATACGAGTTCAATCATAAAATGATAACATCTCCCCAATATTTGTTGCCCATGCTCCAATCCTTCCTGAGATTCAGATACAAAGTTTTCAAAATTGCCCATGAGATTGCTTATCATAACTGAATCTTTCATTTCATCCAGCTAATCCTTGATCGTTAGATTTCCATCTCTTTCAAAGTATCCGTTTGATTCTTCCCAGGAGATTCGTGAACTCAATGTCAGACGTAAAATAGCTAAACTGCGAAAGGGGTGCTGAGAAGGAAAACCGTAGAAACACATGCACCTCTACCTAGAATGGCAAACCTACATGACTTYAAAAAGCTCGAGGTAGGACAAAGGATCCGAAAGGTTGAACTCGTACCTTTGCTCCGATGATCAGCTTGTGTTCAGGATTGATTCCATATTCATTTGGGATAACCCCATCCGCAAGCTTCTGCACCCCGCGACATCATCAACATATTACAACAGTATCACAGCTTTCAATTTGCAACTAAAAACTTAACGCAAGACCAGTCATTCCCAAAACCTTTTAAAAAGAAAGTGCTTATGTAATCTAACTTATCATCAAGAACTCGAAGGTATCTTCCCCAAGAAATACTCCGTACTTCACAAGCAGAAGACTCTCCCAATCTCTAATCAAGTTATCGGAACATTGCAGGGGTGCGGAAACATCTTAATATAACCACATCGGATAGTCAATACGGATTCATGAGTTGATTCCAACTGTTAAGAAAAGAAGTCGCACCTTGGCCACTCTGTAGAGTTCGTCAAGACCTTGGAGTTGCAGATGTGCATTGTGCAAAAGATCGTACCTGGACACGAAAGAAGACAAACGACAAAGAATATCAACACCGCCTTSGATGAACGATAAGAAAATCGCAGCAAAAACATTCAAGAGAAACTGAAATGAAGTTTCAAGAATACACTAAATCATGCAGTTTCTGAAACCAAACATGATCATCAGATGAAAGAGAGTCGGCATCACATTAAGAAAAACAAAATAGGAAGTTCTATAATACACTGACAGTCCAGGCTAACCAAAGCTTGGATAAGATGAGGAAGAATAGTTGAAACAAAACTCACTTRGCAGAGTCGTAAATATCAGGAACTTTGCTTATATCATATCGACTGCACCCATCAATCCCAGTGACCTTTAGTTCAAGCCCCTTACCAGACTRATAAAAGTCGGATCATAGAATTCATTCCTGTAAACTGTGGATAATTATGCTATAATTAAAAATGATATTGCTCGCACAATTACCAAAAAAAAATATCACAAAATTCTCCTAAATATCCAGAGCACATGTACTTTGTTTGTATCTTGTTAGGACYACCTAAGAAAAAATTCACGTAACTTACTCTTTGCGTTCATTGTAGATATCCCGTTCCAACTTCTTCCATCGAGCAAACATAAGGAGAAATCCCTCACTACCACACGGTAACCCAGCAGCAATTCGATCAACATCCATATTAGTCTTCCCCAAAGCCCGGGCCTGGTCGTAAGGTGGAATTTCCTCATTGAGAGTGTTTGAAGCGAGGCGCTCCTCTTCAGCTTTACAGAGGACTTTCACCTGAGCTGTAACTTTTCTCGTAAGCTCAACCTGAGGACATCAATGCGGGTGAGTATTGTCTTATACGAATGTAAATAAGCATTGAACTCCATGCAATAATCGGGTAATGCTTAATAGACTGCAAGGAGCKACTRATTTCATCATTAGCTATGACCTACACTTCTCACTTGAGCTGCACGACCAAAGTGATATCATGACGAAAAATAGTCAAACACCTACAACCAGGATGTCGGCAATACCATGCTCTACAAACTTACTCTGCTAATACTAGAACCAGATAATGTCACGCATTAGATAACATATACTAAAATAGAAGCAGGAGAGATGGCAAGAGATCATACCAGTATCTTCATCAGTTCTAAAGAGTTATCAGGCATCCCTCCTCCATCAACCATCCACGGTGTTTCAGATTTTGAGGATGAATGAAGCGGTTGCTCTTCGGATGTCATTATATCGTACAACTTCGCCTGAAGACGAGGACAATCAAGCGAACTTGTAAACTGGAGAAAAATCTATCAAATACAACTTGAGTAAGAAAAGAATACTACATGTTTCTCAACATTCAYAGTCCAGAGACGATGCAACTATACCTTTGCTTCCTCCATTTCAATACTAGCAGTATCCAGACCATCAAGCATAGGCGAATCTTTGCTGACAAGAGACACCTGCAAGTCAATCCCTTTCAGTGGAAGTGATAAAGAACGGCCATAAGTGTACAGTGACAGAAATTCTGTAGCAGTGGAGTGAGAAAAAGATCAAATTTTTTCGAAGACAATAGAAGCGCATGCAATCGAAAGCTAATTCGAAGATACAAACTCACCAATATGGGGGTCAGCTGACCCTCCAGATCAAGCAAGCCTTTTGCAAACGCAGCAGCTGACATCTGCAGGACGTCAAATAACTACTACAATGAATGACCACGGTCTGGGAGACAATACTCTAAAGGTTAAAGAGCAAAAACRAAGAACCCCACAAAGTTCATCCAATTTCATAAAAAGGAGAAGCAATAAGTAACTTATTTGCATAAATCTGAAGATAATAAAATATGTCTAAAGAATGACCAATCTTACGAGCCACGCAGAGGACAAAAGGAAGTGCAAGAAAACGTTCCTAATATCCTTGGTACGTTAATAGTTATTGAAGTGCAGAAGGAAAATGAACCTGAACCCTGCCCTCGTCGGAACTGTAGATTTTCAGGTCATGCCGATAAGTACTATGAAGTCGCAGCAAACCTGTCCCCTCTCCTGTGGTCCAATTTCAGATTCATGAGGATGCATTTTGAGCTCTGTAACGAAAACTTCGAGATATACCTCGAGAAAAAAAGAGTCAAATTTACTTGCAGTATGGGCAACATGTGAATAACTCAAATGTGCAACATATGAAAAACACTTGGTCATTTCTATGCTGCCATTACCTGGATACATGTGATTTCTGAAAGATCGCCCCAATTCTTCGGCCTGCAATCGCGAGAGTGCATTCAGTATATTTAAGTTGAATGACACCAATTATCCAGCGAAGCTGAAGATGGTGACCGTACGAAAGTACACTCATACAAATGGGAAAATCACTATTCAAGTCATCGAATGACAGGTGGAAGACAAAGGATTACACATAGTGAAAGCACGCACCTGCTTTCGGCCAGCATGGGTGAGAACACCTCCATACTTCAGCACCATCAGCGCCTCTACGGGACGTTCCCCTTCAGCTTCATCCTCCTCTTTCGGAATTTTCGTCCATTTTTGGGGTTTCAGCTGAACTTTCCGATATATTCCGGAAAAGTGACCACCCTAAAATAAGATTGAAATAAGAAGAAACTTTCAGTTAAACTGAACGAGTTACGTGTTACAAAGTTTACCAAATAACGGCCAGTAGAAAGCGAACTTTGAAGGTTTAAAAGTTACGTAGATTCATGCAGGAAGAACAAAGATGGAAGAAGTGATTCACCTCCTCAAGCACGGCTTTCACATGGCGTAATTTCTCGGCATGCTCGAAGTCTTCTGCCTCACTGTCGCTACTCTCTTTACCTAATCTGAGGGCATTTTCAAAGTAGGAATGCATATTAACGCCTAAACTAGAAAAGCAGCAAATGAAAAAACCCATGAACTAGCAAAAACCCAACGCTAAGTCCCCGTCATCAGCTGATTTCACAAGGCACACAGACCTAGTGCGAGGGACGAGCATACGGGTTGCGTCGAGAAGATCTTGCAACTGCACTGCACTTTTCAATTTAGCCTGTAACCAAAAGCAATTGATATAATCAGCTTGATGTCCATGATAACCAAGGGGAATGTCATATCAATCGAAGACATGCATATGCAGGGACAAGTGAAGGGATCTACCTCCGATCGAGGTCTCCCCCCATTATATTTCAGCATAAGGTTGAGGAGTCTATCCTGCGTGACTTTCATCTTGACTTTCTGTTTTGGTGTTCTGTCACCACTGCCAGACAAACAAGATCACGTCAACACTACCAGATTCACATGCGTTGATATCAAATGCATACGCAAGCGGACAAATAAAAATTCAGCAATTCAACAGGCTATGGTCTTGCTCTTTCAGTAGAAAATATTTCAAGAGCACTTTGATAAATTAGAAAATGAAAAAAAGTAGATGAAGATAGGGAACCGGAGACCAATAGATAATCAAACAAGAAATGGCCGCAGAGAGATCGTCTTACTGTCGTAAAATAGCAATAACACATCGCAGTTCTTCCGATTGACCAAATGTGCCGCCCGCAAGTACAGCGCTTTCCTGCCTTGCTATTCCATTGGCATCCTCCGGCTCAAGAGGCTGTTCCGTTCTACTCCACGGTAAACATGAGAGCTTCACATTTAGATTGGGCGCTCTGGCTTCCAAAAACATGGTTCTGAGAACACAAGCTGCATCGTCGTAATACCTGAAATCGCCATCAATTTATCTAATTCCTCAGTACGGTTGGACTAAAGTTTCAGAAATACCAAGTGAAAATCAGTCAACCACCACATGGGGTTTTATGCTGAGAGGAACAACAATAAGAATTTCGCTCTAAGAATCAAACACAAAGAGGAGCACTTTGGTTCTGATCGGAGACGACAAGGAGACTCAAAGGACTTGAATCACTCGTGAAAGTCTCTCTTCAAAGCGCCATACAGGCTAACCCTGTGAATTTCCGCAGGGACTTACTGCACCTGAAGAACTAGGTCAAGAGTGTGAAAACCAAACCTCAAATTCACCGAACATTCTGAGTCGATCTAGAATTTGAGCCATAGGTCCTGATAGTGCCTGCCAATTTCAAGTAGGAGACCTGTCAGATAAATGCAGCACATTGGCCAGTCGTAACGATCTCTTAGAACTCAATCGGACTGCCTAAACTTGCCCCGCATGAATTCTCTAACGAAAAACAAGAAACTCAACAGAACGATTCCTGTGATGGCCCTCCCAGCCACGTGAACCATGCGCTCAAACTTGTATGGCACCAAAGAATTAAACCCCAGGTTAATCCATCCGAATTGACCACGAACGTTCAGCTGTCTATACAGACAGATCCACACGCATGCTGTAATTACTGGGCACACTTGAGTGCTGTACACGAACCTACCGTCTCTCGACCTCCAGCCATTCACTTGCGTTGGAACCATAAGGACGATGCCATTCCCAAATGATGCAGTACCACAAAAACGTAAACAGAAACAAGAAGCTGTGATCAATGAATTCACAGGTGGAGTCGAAGGTTTCTCTACGATCCTGCACGAACATTAACAAAGCTGGCATAAACCGCCAAGMCTGCAGTGTGATCCGACTGAAATTCAACTGCAGGCGGAGTCTGCAACTACTTGTCATTCATCACAGAACACGTCGGTAATTCAAATAACCTCCTAGTTCCAGGATGAAAATCAATATCAGGAGAAGGAAGAAAAAAATTCAAAATCACGGTCATTACAGTTGTCCCCGTGTCGGCATCAAAGGTTCGCCACATTCCCTGTCAACTGATCAAGCGTCGAGAATGAATACTAGAGATCTCTTGAAYCCATGACGGCCTATGAGAATTTTGAACTCAGACCAGAACGTAATTAATTCTTTTGATATAAAAAGATAAAGCTTAYACCACTCTCGTATCCAATTGCTTGAAATTCATAATCAGCGAAGACATTGAATGGAATCAAAAGCGCGTCACAGCTGCCAAGGAGCTGAAAGAATGACCAGCATGTCTAACAAGTTGAACGTACGASTCCATGCAATATTTCTGTCGCTAGTTCCCGCTGAGGGAATATTCCTCGAAACCTAGTTTGAACTAGAAGGATATTCTGCTTTGATCCAAGAGCATCTTCAGGGATCCAAATTACTCAGAAACCGCTGCAGGCACCTGAAACGCAAGGAGAAGGTGTGCACAAGAAACTTCTGAATTTCGTACTCGAAACTCCGATTGCAACATWGACATTGAGATCAATAGAAAACCCCAGAAAGAGACGTATCCGATCCTCGAATTTTCCCAGCGTGACTTCCAAGGCCACGGGGTACGCATACAATACCCATCTGCGGCGCTCAACAGAAGAGAAATCGTCGATTAAATGTCCATCTACCCACACTACTACCAATTCAATCCTCTACAGATTTGGTGCCTGAATAGATGGAAACTCTGTTCCAAAGAAACGCCTTCCCAGAAAGTTTCAGAGAACTTCCTACAAGTCCTTGGTAACTCCTCCCCCAAAAGAAAATCAAACTGATCTAACAGCCTCARACAATCATGATCAAGAAAACACAGTGTACGTTCTTCAACGATACAGCAATTGCAATGCCGTGTAAGTAGAAGAAGTTCCAGAAAAAAGATGCAGCCCAGCTCAAATTGTGGCACAACAAGCGCCAATTCGCTTTCCAATTGCGGGTCCCCCCGCTTTCAAAAATTCGAGGGCCACGACGCCAGCAGGAAAATTCAACCACCACAGAAATTCACCACAAAACAATGACAACAAATCACCGCCGCAACGCTGCGAGTCTTCTTTCCACCAACCTTTTTTTCCATCACGCATACCCCGACCACAACCTTCTTGAATCCGTCCGGTTGTGGCTTCTGCCCCTTACCGCCATCTTCCTCCACATCCGCCATTCTCACTCCCCTACTCTCCTCTTTCCAACCTCCCCCACTCTTCTCGCCCCCTTCCCCTGCCCTGCCTCCACACCTCTCGAGTCTCGACTACCAAAATTCACAACCGAAACGCCAACAACAATGATGACGACGAATAAAGTACACACAGCAAAAAACAAATAATCCTTTCCGCCGCCTCCTCCAACCAACCAACCAACCAGACAGCCAACCAAGACAAGATAAAAACTTCACCCGCCGGTGACTCTCATCATTCTCCAGAACCAACCGCGCTCGGCAACGGGCAAGCTCGCTTGAAAGCGTAACTTAACTCACGTCGCCCGCCCGTGGTTTGAAAAATCGGAGTCCGGCTGTTGCGCGCTCATTGCTCCCAGCCATGCCACCGAAAGATAGTGACAGCGGCGGACGGAGGGACGGAGGGASGGAGGCAGGGAGGCCTACTGAGACAGTAGTAGCTAGAGAACGCCACCAACACCCGCTCGCTGACGGCCTGCCACACAGACAACACGAAGGCCACCCACCCCGCCCGTTCCAGCGCTGGAACCGCGTTGGCCTCACCCGTTCCGCGCATAACGAACCTTCAACCGCTCCACATTCCCCCCGGGCTTCCGTCCGTCGGGTTCCGTGCCAAACGGGACGGACGGAGGAACGGACGGACCGACCGACTCCCCGACGGCGCTCCGTCTTCGACGAACAGTGACATGACTGACTTTTCATCCCGTTCCGTCGACCGACCTTTTGGATGAACTTAGATTCTAACATCCCAATAAAATTACACGGAATCTTATATGTCCTAAGTTGGATAAGGTCTCTTTTGCACCAAGACAAGCTCAAATGACTATCTTGCCGAATTATTAGGGTGACCAAGTCATCCCAATAAAAGCTAACCGGTTCAATTTTGTCAATCTTTAATGCTATTTACTATATTTTCCTACTGCGAATGTTGTTTTATTGTTGAATGTTTGTTTATATGGGGAAAATGCATTACTGTCGCAGTAATTATAATTACTTTTCAAATAAACTAAATTTTTGTGAGATATTACTGCAATAAATTAGTTTTACCTTAAAACATTTGTTTTTTTATTGTTGATTCCATTGTAAAAACTTATTGAAATAATGGCACGGTCATGTATATAGTAGTTTCTACTTTATACTCTTGACTATTGATTTTTCAATTTAAAATGTATTCTTCTTAGTTACAAGTTTTTTCTTCTATTTTTTGGCTATCAATTGTTAGTTGAAATTTTACCAAGAGTTGAGAAAAAAACAGAGAATTTAAGAGAAAAATAGAAAATGAATAAAAATGAACAAAAAAGAATAATTGATCAAATTTATGTTTTAGAATTTCATTTACAAAAATAGCCTTCAAGGAACCAATCTAAATTCATTTTACACTATTGAAGGTGATCAATGGATGACAATGTCTCCTAACCAAGAGTCTAGACAGGAGAATTATATAGATCGCTCTTGGTTACTAGTGTAAAGAGGCTCTAGATATTTTGTTTGAGATTTTTTGGTCTTATAGGGTGTAGAATAGAAGAGGTATAGGTTACATATCTTAATAAAAAAATTAACATTCTATGCATGATAATCAATAGAATATATACACACACTCACACACACACACAAATATATATATATATATATATTCTAATATTATGCTCTAATTGAACTCTTATGGATTCACATAACATTTTCATTCCTTGATGTAGAGTCCCTATTATACTATTGATAATCCAAATGTCTTTCAAAGGATGAAATTAGATGGATTATGATGTATAGCTTGCATAAGGAATAATGTCTTTATGTCAACCTTTATTCTTGAGTTCCTATAGTATTTTGGGGACTTCTAATTACTTGTATTGAAAGCTATACAAATTTAAAAATGAATAGAAATTTGGAGGTATAGAATAAAAAATGTAGCGGTTAGAGTTTATTATCCCTTAATTCCTAAAAGCCCAAGGAATTTGGACAAAATACTAATACGTTATAAAATATAAGTTTTATAATTTTTTTTGAATTTTGCATGAAGGAACAAAATGTGAGGCATGAAAGGTAGAAATTATTTGTATACCTTCAAAACTTGCATGAAAATCAATGAATTAAATATTTTAATGGACAAACAACATCTTTCAGTTGCAGATTCAAATGTGTATTATATTTCATAGTCTTTCAGGTTTAGTAGTATTTGTTAATCCATCTTGTGAGTGAAAGTGGAAACTATAACAAAGTGGAACATGATATGCACAATTATTGTAATCAAATTAATTTATATTAAATATTGGAATGCACTCTATTTATTTTTTATGTATTTTGAGGTAAAAGATAAAAGTCAATATGAAAATCAGACTAGGACATAAAGGAGTTGTCTTCATCTTGGAAAATAAACCCCGTTTAACGATCACAGGGAAGTCCAAATTTCCAAAAATTATAAGAAAACATTGTAAAATACAATTTAAACCTATACCTCTAAAGAATTGACACCAATAATCTATAAAAAATTAGATGAATGATAAAACAAAAAAATTGAGTGCCAAGTATATGTTGGCATTCATCAATTGATCAAAATTTGACTCTTGGTCATGAAGGTTTTAATCCATGACAATGTGGTCAAATTTGAAACTTCTACACTCTATATCCTCCTTTTATTTTCATTGTCATAGAAATTGTTCGGTTTGATTTTTCAAAGGTGGAATTACAATCATGTCTAATATGTCATACAAATTTCTGTTTTTTTGGTGAAAATTTACAATTACCATGAATTTTTGAAAAGACAATGAAGAAAATTCATACCAAATACAAACCATGATTAAATAATATGAAAATTTCAAAATAAAAGTACATTGTAGTGTAAAACATTGCACTATAAAGAATCTATTTGTACCGCTTCATATTTAGAACATAGCTATAAATTTTCAACTTCAAACATCAATGAAATGCTCATTTTAAGTTTWAAAAAAAAGACATTCTTATTGGGTTAAAAACTACACTTTAGAAACTTCATTTTTCTT
>VACF01000261.1:0-75553 GCA_006891605.1 Pleurozium schreberi | reverse complement strand
TGCGGTTACGAGCTTCGAGCTCCGCCTCGTAACACTAACGCCCTGAAGCGCCTGAGCATGGACGCTGCTGCGGTCCATCGGAAGAAAGACGAAAAATCTCAATCAATGAGGTCTAAGGTATTAATTTTACTAATTCATAGCTCCTTCATGGTCCGTGTTCAGAAGTGTAATAAGGTCATTGTCTTTGAATTAGGGTTGCTATTATGTTTGTCCAGCATTCCTTAAGGCAAGTGTGTCTCATTTTAGGTTTACGCGCGTGGATCTCTCTTTCGGAATATCCATTGTGTATGGCGTTTCATTCTTTTGATTTGCTAGTTTCTTCACAGTTGTGTATAGAAATGTTATGTGATCACTATCTTTGACTTTGGTTAGGGTAAGGGTCGCTGTTATGTTTACCAACCATTTAGGCGAAGGCAAGTGTGCATCATTTTAGGGTTGCATTTGTGGATCCCTCTTTCAGAATATCAGTCATGTGAGTTTCACCAATTGACAGGTCATTTGTGGTATCGAACCGGAATTCTGGGTATAAGAGGTTCTGGTAACCAGAGATGACTTAAAAACAATCAATAGTTCCACTCGAATTGAGAGTTTCTGCTCAATTCTCCAAATTGTTTGAGTGATATCTTGCTGTAACACCCTCTTAACTTGAGATCACAGCGTAGCGAATATGGCAGCAGAGTACACACAGAGCCAACAAGCAATTTTCGTTATTTTGAATTTTCTTGCTCATTGTTCGGTCTAATCATGAAAGCGATAGCTTGCCGGAAAGCCATGAACGATGCGCTTCTACCAAGCCAGTTGTGGTTGCCAGTATTTAGATCACAGCGCCGATTGATGTTCGGTAGCCAGGGTTTCAAATGACGTTAGCAATTCTTTTATATTGCCCTATGATCTGATTGTTCTACCGAGTGATCCCAATGCTTTTCGCTTGTGGATCCAGGTACAAGAGGAAGTAATGAAGGTCCTCTTTGGTCCACCGGATGCGAAGACTCCTGACGAGGAAAAATACGAATTAGTAGAACAAGAAGACGTAACTCGAGGAGTGGGACGCACAGGGATTCTCTTCCGGTTCTCMATGTTGGCAACGCTWGGTTTTATCACTTGGGTTTTGGGCGGACGTCGAGCAAAAGTTGGTTGCTCTGAGTTTTTTCCTAATGTTCGTGAAAGGGACCCTGTTCCAAAAGTCATCCTCAGGAAGCAAACTAAATAAGGGTGTCAGCGTACAATACTTGTGGTCTGATAATGGAGAAGATTTGGGCACTATGATTTGAAACATCTGCGAGGGGCCTAGTACATTGAGACGGGAATCTGTAGCTTAAGAATCATGAAGGGATGAATTTGGAAAGAATCGACTGAAATCGTCAATCTCTTTACGTGACACCCCTTTATCGTCGTCGAACTCTTTGGTGATCTCTGCGCGGCAGTTTCTACCCATTGGTAACACACATACAACTCAAGAATGTAACACCGACCATCCGTCTTTAGAGGTACACTTTTGTAGAAGAGATGTCAGATTTCTGCTTTATTGTAAACTGTCCCAATGCTCCTGTGGTCCGTTTTTCCTCGTCCTGTACCCCATCCTCCCGTACAGCTCAAGCAGACAATGTATTATGATATCTCACTTGGGGTTTAACTTTTTCTAGTACACATCAACCGCGCATCTTGCAGAAAGAATTGAAGTGGGCTACTACCCCAATTGCGTTCGCTGTGTAGAAATTCCCCTTCCGATATGTTAGCTTGAATCGAAGATCTTAAATTTTGCACTGTCATGTTGATAGAGATACTTTTTAATTTGCTCTCATTCTTGAGATCCAACTTTCTTATATACTGCAATCGTGTGACTTGAGTACTGTAAAAATGAGAAAAGTTTTTTCTACGTTGCTTTCCCTCTGCGGAGTTTCGGTCTGTGTT
The DNA here is from genome assembly GCA_006891605.1 of Pleurozium schreberi. NCBI lineage: Eukaryota > Viridiplantae > Streptophyta > Bryopsida > Hypnales > Hylocomiaceae > Pleurozium > Pleurozium schreberi. Next base: position 73,642 of record VACF01000261.1, on the reverse strand, counting down.
TCTTTGGGCTTTGCATATGATGATGAAGATTTAACCCCAGTTTCTTTTTGAAGCCGGTGTCTGTTTGTTTAGATTCCGAGACCAATGTCCACTGCCCCGAGCCTGCTTGAGGAAGGCCCCAGAGGTGAAGCAAAGCATAAAGGAAATGACGTTCCTTATGGTTTGATTCTGCAAAATAATTGCATGTAGAACATATGCGCTTCAAGGCCAACTGAACTGAGGAATCTGTTTGGTACAGGCTCCTTGTGCACACCACCTACTCCTTTGCAAAATCTGCACATAGGAACAAAGATTGATTAATTCATGGTCGGCCAGAGCGAGAGGTCCAATCTAGGTGAATAGTAGCATGGTATATGATGTCACAACGAATGGAATTCGATGTTCGATCTCATCTTTTTCGGCTTTTTTAGAAAAAGCCTTTCAGATTCAGAAGTTTTTGCCACATAGTTTGAAATCGTGCGAGATGACTAAAGTGCACAGTTCTTTATGAGTTTTCCTACAATTTTCCTGCATAAACTTTTGCTTTACAATAGTTTTCTAGTGTGGTTACAAACAAAGCAAACAAACTAGTTACCTGTATTCTAGTGTCAACTATTGCATATGCGGTGACATCCCAGTACAAATATATCGACAATATTGAAGGGGCCGTTAAGCAGGAATGGCAGAGTTGTAGACCTACAAAGATATTGACACAGTAATCATTAATTCTGGAATGAACACAGAAGTTGTGTATACGAATTGCAGCGTCAGCCTGCACAAATTTTTCCTGAGCAACAGAATTCAACATGACCCAAATCATATTTTACATTAACTACTGTACTGTTGTAAGGAGCCCAATTAAAAAAAACAAGAAGAGCATCTGTAACTCTCAGAATCAAGAGAAAAAATATACTAGTAGCTTGAAAGAAGATACAGTAGTGCTATCAACAATTTGATCAAATACTCCACCTTACGCAAATCTCCACTCGAAAGGCTCTATTTTCTGTGTGTAAATCTGTAAAATAACAAGTTCTTGAACTTGTTRTCTCTAYAGWCTTTCCTCTACAAACCCCAGCTATATCTACAAGAGTAACTATTAAGACCTCTCAGASTTCAGGGTGCTACATCATGTATTGCAGATTCTCTATTCGGTTAATTAGCAAATCTAGTGGCGACGCTCAAATTCTCCTTCATCACCTGGGAAATGTCGTGTGGAGGCTAACAGTCTCTTTCCTGTCAATCCTGTGGAAGTGGCTGACCTAAAAGAAATTAAAAAAAAAAATTGCTCCCTTAACCGCCTTCTGTTTAATCCATCCTCGTCTCTTAGCGCTGTTTTCGTCTGAAGAAACTGAACCCTGCAAAAACGCTCAAAAACGATACATCAAGTAGTTGCATATCACGGACAAAGAACCACTTCCTCTTTCGAAAATAAACATGCCAGACTGGATAGTAAATCACTTCGGACAAGTGAAAGATACACCGCCATCACGAGCAATAAACACATTGTGTTAGCAGAAGATCATGTCTACTTTCAGTCCTGCTCTCCTGGGTAGGAACTGCTTGGCATGGCAGCTCGCGCATTTTCTAGAGATTGAGAAGCAGGACAGAAATCACTTGCAAGTAGAATCAAGCTGTATCGACAAGAAATGGAATTTTTGCGATTTTTCAAAGTTTGTGAAGAGGAAATTGATTAAGCATGGATAGGTCCATCCTAAACCGCACAGTGACGTGTCTCTTCAGGAAGCGCAGTGGCATGATGCTACAGGGTTGCTTCTGAGACGATAATGGAGTGATTCGTAGGGAAKCGGAATTGGGTGACAGGCGGTGAAAGGCTGCGCGCACGTGCTTCGACATCTTGGTGAGTTTGAACTTTTTGTTGTTCCGTTTTAAACAGGAGCTAGAGACTTGTTTTGAAAATATACCAAATTATTTATCTCTGTATGTGGTCACRTGCATCCCCCACGGCAGCTGATATTTTGACTCTCCCTTGATGAGTAGTTTGGTTAAGAAAGGAAAATTGCGGCTGAATTGATTTCCTTTCTTCATGAAAAGCGAGGGTCGAAGCAAATCTTTATTATTGCGAATAGGGTGCGCGTAAGACTCTCGTAATGGGTTTCAAACCAGGTAATTAGACTTTCCTTATCTCAAGTCTGGAGTTTCTTTTTGTACTGCTTTAAGAATCTGCGGTCTGCACTGAAACCTAAATTGTGGCACTGAAGATTCTTTAACGTTATAGAATTAGCCAAAGTGATTTAGACGAAAGTACCGAGTGTATGGATTTCAGCCTCCGTATCCTTCCTCTAAGGATTCGTATTACGGATGTCTCTGCAGCGCAAGGATTAGATCTATACTTGACTTCATACAGTGTGAATTAGCAACCATAGAAGCCGAGTGAAACCTGGAGGCCGCCATTGCGTAAATCTAACTGCTTCCTTTCCTTCAAGTTTTTATTAGCACCCTTCTTCTAAGYGGATCTATTTTACATCAATTTCTGGAGCTTGCATAAAGCGGTCTTTCCATTTGTTTTGAGATTTGCTCTTGCGATTGATATGAAACTTGATGAAACACAGTAACCTTCCCACTGTTGTGCAAACTCGAGTACAAACGTGTCCTTGTCGTTAGAGCAGATAGCTTGAGATTTTGAGCTTATGCCGTAGGTACGTTTAAATGAATTTGAKCACTGCCCAACGCATTGTACACCATAGGATTAGTTTGTATTGTAGAGGACCTGGAAGAGGAAACTAGCATACTATAGGTCTCCTTCCTTGGAGCCCGATGCTTGGAAGACCACGTAGATAGTGTACCCTAATTGTTGTATGGGTCTCTTTGCAGACCCTCATAGATCAAAAACTTGTTTGTGATAACTTTGAAATGGCTGGTAGGTTGTGCAAGCTGTCTCTCTTAGGGTTTAACAGAGAATTTAAAGACAAGGGTCCCTTAGGGTTGATCACTTGATCTCATTGACCGTCGGTTGTTAGCAATACCCTAAATTCCTCTGTATTTTGGATAGGACGTCATTGCCAATACCCTATGCAGTGCAAGATCTGCACGGTGGTCCCATTTTTACTACTCTGGTCTCATAACATAGCTGRAGATTYKTTGTTGGTACGCTAGGTCCASTTTAACATACTTAGTGGGTCAYAAGTATTCAGAAACTTGGCACATGTGATAAATTGGATATGTAATCCCTGAAGCTAATCCTTGTCTTGGATGTCAGTGCAGGTGTACATTTGTGATGTGCTCAACAATAGCTGGACACTAAGAACAACAACTACAGTGGCTTATGACTACAGCGAAGAGATTGCTGCCCCCATTTCATCAACGTCATGTAACAGGTAATCCTATGGCATTGTATGGTTGATTCTGCCCAGACCACGTCCTGAACAGCACAATGGCCTCTCAATCTGGGCACCACGATGCTGGAAGCTCTGGTAGGCCTCAGCTGGAACCAGGAGACTTACCAAGCAAGCGCCTGCTTGGTACAGGCGTGGCTAGTGTTGGCTACGAGACGGAATTGAATGGGAAGAAGTGTGCAAGAAAAGATTTCATGGGAGTACCGAGCGGCACTTTTAGGAGAGAGGCAGCTCGGTTGGTAAGGCTTGAGGATCACATCAACGTTGTGAAGACACTCGGGTGGACCGAGAACGAGATGAGCTGCTCTCTTGTTTTAGAATATATGGACGACGACCTTCTTGGATTTTTGCAGAAGAGGAAGCAATCTCAGGGGAGGATGGAGGCTGGCCCGAACTCTGGAAATCAATCTGACCTTGATAGCCGCAATACGATGAAACTTGGGCCTTTCGAACTGCCTGAAGCATTGGACGTCATGTTGCAGATTGCCCGTGGCATGGAACACCTGGCTGACAAAGGAATTCGACACGGAAACCTGAAAACCAAGAACGTTTTAGTCACTCGAGACGGGAGCTCATTGTCAGTGAAAGTGKCTGATTTTGGTTTAGTGCGGACAAGACGGAAGAGCACTTCTTTTGCTTCTCGCCAGGCTCGTAAGCTTGATATGGCACGATGGACCTCACCGGAAACTTTAGAGGTGTTCCTGTTGGAGGATAAAGGCGAAACCTCTTCAGACTCCGATTCTGACGAAGATTGCACAGATTCTTCAGATGTTGCAGATCCAGATGTTCCGGAGTGGAGGGAACTTGTTGGTGCTGATGTCTACAGCTTTGCTGTGACTTGCTCTCAAATCTTGACTGGCGAAGACCCATATCCCAATCTGAACTGGAAACAGTTGGGGGTCAACATCGTGATGGATGGACTCACGCCAACATTACCTGCTGCATGCCCTCCAGAACTACGAGAGCTTTTGGTATCATGTTGGGGTTGTGACCCTTTCTGTCGTTATCTCTACGAACGACCTTCCATCTCCTCCATCCGCAGGACGTTGGAACGTCTCCAACAATTGGATTNCTTGGAAGACCACGTAGATAGTGTACCCTAATTGTTGTATGGGTCTCTTTGCAGACCCTCATAGATCAAAAACTTGTTTGTGATAACTTTGAAATGGCTGGTAGGTTGTGCAAGCTGTCTCTCTTAGGGTTTAACAGAGAATTTAAAGACAAGGGTCCCTTAGGGTTGATCACTTGATCTCATTGACCGTCGGTTGTTAGCAATACCCTAAATTCCTCTGTATTTTGGATAGGACGTCATTGCCAATACCCTATGCAGTGCAAGATCTGCACGGTGGTCCCATTTTTACTACTCTGGTCTCATAACATAGCTGRAGATTYKTTGTTGGTACGCTAGGTCCASTTTAACATACTTAGTGGGTCAYAAGTATTCAGAAACTTGGCACATGTGATAAATTGGATATGTAATCCCTGAAGCTAATCCTTGTCTTGGATGTCAGTGCAGGTGTACATTTGTGATGTGCTCAACAATAGCTGGACACTAAGAACAACAACTACAGTGGCTTATGACTACAGCGAAGAGATTGCTGCCCCCATTTCATCAACGTCATGTAACAGGTAATCCTATGGCATTGTATGGTTGATTCTGCCCAGACCACGTCCTGAACAGCACAATGGCCTCTCAATCTGGGCACCACGATGCTGGAAGCTCTGGTAGGCCTCAGCTGGAACCAGGAGACTTACCAAGCAAGCGCCTGCTTGGTACAGGCGTGGCTAGTGTTGGCTACGAGACGGAATTGAATGGGAAGAAGTGTGCAAGAAAAGATTTCATGGGAGTACCGAGCGGCACTTTTAGGAGAGAGGCAGCTCGGTTGGTAAGGCTTGAGGATCACATCAACGTTGTGAAGACACTCGGGTGGACCGAGAACGAGATGAGCTGCTCTCTTGTTTTAGAATATATGGACGACGACCTTCTTGGATTTTTGCAGAAGAGGAAGCAATCTCAGGGGAGGATGGAGGCTGGCCCGAACTCTGGAAATCAATCTGACCTTGATAGCCGCAATACGATGAAACTTGGGCCTTTCGAACTGCCTGAAGCATTGGACGTCATGTTGCAGATTGCCCGTGGCATGGAACACCTGGCTGACAAAGGAATTCGACACGGAAACCTGAAAACCAAGAACGTTTTAGTCACTCGAGACGGGAGCTCATTGTCAGTGAAAGTGKCTGATTTTGGTTTAGTGCGGACAAGACGGAAGAGCACTTCTTTTGCTTCTCGCCAGGCTCGTAAGCTTGATATGGCACGATGGACATCACCGGAAACTTTAGAGGTGTTCCTGTTGGAGGATAAAGGCGAAACCTCTTCAGACTCCGATTCTGACGAAGATTGCACAGATTCTTCAGATGTTGCAGATTCAGATGTTCCGGAGTGGAGGGAGCTTGTTGGTGCTGATGTCTACAGCTTTGCTGTGACTTGCTCTCAAATCTTGACTGGCGAAGACCCATATCCCAATCTGAACTGGAAACAGTTGGGGGTCAACATCGTGATGGATGGACTCACGCCAACATTACCTGCTGCATGCCCTCCAGAACTACGAGAGCTTTTGGTATCATGTTGGGGTTGTGACCCTTTCTGTCGTTATCTCTACGAACGACCTTCCATCTCCTCCATCCGCAGGACGTTGGAACGTCTCCAACAATTGGATTTACCAGCTCCAAACCCTCATGAAAGCCTTCCCCTGGCTGCTGCCCAAGCGCCGATGGCTATCAAGMGAAAGGCGCCGACGGATATCAYGAGAAAGGCGCYGAYGGATATCAMGAGRAAGGCGCTGATGRATATCAAGAGRAAGGCACCGACAAMTAYSAAGAGAAAGGAGGAGGCGCTGCGGCAGCCCATGCCCGGGAAAGAGCCGACGGATGTCGTGCGAGAGATTGTTCTGCGGAAGCCCCTCACCGTGGAAGATCTGTGGGGTGCCGAACGCCTGCAGCAGCATGCTGCATGGAGGCTGGATCCGCTGGCCAGGCCGGACCCATGGGCCCGGTTCGGGAGAGGTTCGTTTCCCATTTGTCAAATTCTGGTCCTGGACGTTGCATCCTTGATCACGAGCACGAGGACGATGGTGAGGCATCGCGCTGAGTGGACGCAAYTGAGGGAAGAGCTCGAACTGATGATCCCCGATCTGCTCAAAATTAGAAACCGGTGGTGCAGCTTCGAGGCGGCCTTGGATGCGGAGGAGGGGGAAGAAGATGTCATGATGCGGAGACCTGCTGCTTGGTCGATACAACTGGGATTGGCGGTTCTCTGTACCTTGCTTGAGGTTCTAGAGTACCAGCAGCAGGAGGACGACCCGCGGTCACTGCTGTCGTCTTTGTCCGCAGCGATCACGGAGCCGCGGAGAGTGTCCAAACTCCGCAATGACTGGAAGCAGCTCGCGAAGCAGCGGAAGCAGGGCGTGCTTGGTCGGACTACGCAAAGCCCAAGCACGGGCAAAAGAGAAGGCGAAGGCAGAGACCGGATTCCGACGGAAGTACCGTGAGTAGTAGTCCAGAGAGGGCCAGGGAGGATTGACTCCCTTATTGCCCGGTGTTTTACCCCTGCAGAAAACACAGGAATTTTTTATTTGTCATCCCTGATAAATTTTGCAAAGTTTGATTTCATATTTGCAATCAGAGGCCCCAAATTAGCTAGGGAGAGTGCAGAAACACAAAATTAATGTGGCACAAAATAGGTGACAATTTTTACATCTACCCTTGGCAAGGGCAACGAGGGGATCAACCCTCCATGGCCTTCTAGGGAGTCAGTATTGATCCAGTGTTTTTTCACCAACGAAATTTCGCCAAAAGGCAAAACTTGGAGTAGATTTTTTTCCAATCTCATTTATGGTTCAAAGATCTCTTGCATCGTGTGTCCCCTAGTCGTGTTCTTGGCAAGGAGGGTTGTACGGGCTTTGTTTTGTGGCATTCCTACTCACAGTGCAAAAGTAATGGATTTTTGAATTATTTGTAGTTCTAAAAATTTATAACTTTTAATATGGCATACTAGTAAAGATGATATCATCAAATTTGAATGAATAAAGTACAAATTGTAGATGAAAAATGTATTCTATTTGAAAATGAGTACACGATGGATTTTGTCATCCACCTATTGTAAAAGAAAATTTTAAATCCCTAKGAATAATTTTTTAACAAGCTTGCACAAGGAAACAAGACAAAGAAGTACCTTCAAAAGGTACCATAAGTGTAATTTTTGGTTTCGAAGTGATCATAAGCAAGTTTATTTATTTAAAGACCTAAATTTATTAGAGTTGTAATTTATACAAATAGGTAGTAACTTCATTTAGAAATGTAACTCTTAGTGGTTTACATAATCCAAGATGCTTTATCTCAGTATTCGATACCATGATCTCCCAGTACCGATCAGACTTTGGGAGCTTATGTTCTGAAAAAAAACAAATACTTCAGTTTCTGATCCTATTATCTCAGATGTGCTAAGACCAAGAACGCGTCTAGATATTCCAAAAGCATGCCGTAATAAATCTACTGTCAGTAGTTATTCATCGTAGAAATGCACAATTTTTCGACATTGAAATGAAGGCACTAATTTTGAAAATCTGCCAATTTTAAACTTTACATTCGGTATTCAAGTACCATACCTGGACTTTACTAATAATGAACTTAATTTGCCTACTTGTGACCAAAACAGACCTCACTCATTCTACCTTAGTGTACTTATAACATGGATACATGTGCACACGTGCACAACACAGCATCATCATAATCTAGCTACTAAAGAAGATATAATCCTCATGCTCACTGGTGACCCAATACATATGACTGCCCAATGTAATCAGTGAMGACAGTTCAGAATCTAATTCTTGCTTTTGGATGTTCTTATTTAAAAAACAAGAATTCTTATCCCCAGAATATGGTCGTGTTCATACTGCAATTATGCGAGTCCTTCATGCCAAACGCAGCATTAGTTACCACTGCCTTTGAATCACAAATACTCTTCCTCCATCTCCAGTCTCCTCTACGTCGGCAATCCTTCCACACAATGCATCGGCAAAGCTCCGGAACTCTTGCAAAATCACGAACCCCACCTCCTCGCACAACTCTCTGATGTCTTCCCACCACACAGCGCGTAGTGTCCAGGAGCACACCATTTCCTCCGCCCATTCCATGCACCCTATTTTGAATGTCTCTGTTCCGGTTATACCGCCATCCGCCAATGTCTCCACGTCCTTATTCAGCGTCTGCAACCGAAACTCATCATACAGACAATGAGAAGATTCCATGATGCCGTAAATAGAGCGTGCGACGCCAACTGCAATGTTCTCTCCTTCCTTCTTCTGAGATGTCAGAGTTCAAGACAATTACTCTGAAAATGGAGGTAATTTCAGAATGCAATTCGAAATCTCTACWATGGGATTAGTACTTTGAGACGAGATTTTGACGCTCAGATGTTTAGTTGATGTACATCCCCGTACTTGATGTGTACATATTGCCAAAGAAGATTTAAAAGGACATATACCAACAAACACTTGAGCTTTCGTAACTCTGGCATATGGTATCCAAGTAGCACATTCTTTGGGGCGTTGGAATCCTCTTCATTTCCCAACAAGAACAACTCAAAATGTAACCTATCAAATCGTAAGAACTATTTGACTAAAGGTGGCGACTTTGGGTGTCTCTTACTTCAAGATATCACAGAACACACCAGTAGCAGTACAAGCTCGCAACAGAATCGAACCAGAGATTTTGTCAATGATTCTCACCTCCTTCCAAAAGCCATTGTTCATGTGCCAGATATCCATCCCTCCGTGGTCGCCAAGGCTAACAACTTCAACAAGCTCGTCGACGGCAAAGAGGTTCAGGATAAATAACCCACCCACTTTCAACGCTCTCTTCACCTCCGTCATGGCGACAACCTGCTCCAATGAAGGGAAGCTGCCAGCAATTAGTTACATGAGGGCCGGTTGATTTTCTTCCCAAATTGCAGATTCAAAATCGAAATCTTAGACAAGTTGTATTTCATTAGAATAAATAAATAAATAAATAAATAAACTATAAGGAATAATCGAAGCATACCAATTAAAAACTCGATTTATAACAGAGATACTCGCTAGTGTGGCTCCCAGACACTGACCTGCTCCTGGTATGTTGCCAAAAGGTGAAAGGATCCATCCGAAATCAGTGCAACATCAATGTCTTTAATCCCCAACAGAGCTCCGGATTGCCCGAGAGCACTATGCTTCCACTCCACCTTTACGTTCGTAACTGCAATCCATTCTTTTCTGGCCGCCCTCAGCATTTCCTCGCTGTTGTCCACGCCATAYATCTGCAACGATTTGGCTTTACCACACGACTTGCAGTTGCTAGGCTTCTTTGACCACGCTGCGGCAATGCATCGCGGTATTCGGCCCGTGCCCGTGCAAAGGTCCAGGACCTTGACGTCAATGTCAGTGTCCGGCGAAGCTGCAAGTGTCAAATTGCTATAGAATGTCTCAGACTCCAGAACCTCAAATTCTGGTGGGAGGGAAGTAACCAAGGCGTCATAGAAAGCGGGAAACAGCGCTGTGTTGTACTTCGAGGTTGGAGCGGTCGCCACCTTTAAGGGAGGTTTAGCTATTTCTGAGCGACTTTCACTTACAGCCATGACTGAGGGCAAGTGAGGTCTGTTGTTTTGGACACAAGGAGGTTAAAGATTAGTTAAGTCTAGGCATGATATTTGAATATACTCAAACTCAAACTTKAATCTTATAACCTACGGTCCCAACTTTTCCCTATAAAATAGWCTGAATGTMATACAATATGCTAGTGTGAAAAGGGTACAAAATATTCTAGAATGTCATTTTGGAGAACKTTATATTAYCAAGTGCAAACGATCAAAGAATTCATATTTCAATTGTTAGATTTTCAAAATCCGTGTCGTAATTTCAATTGTACATGCTACAACGAGTATCTCGATTTACTAGGGCACACTTTTGGGTAGGCGCTTGGTTTAGCGCATCTTAACTTAGGTCATCGTGGTTGTCATTCTTCTGTTTTTGAATTACGAAAATTCCTCCGGCCTCTTCCGTCTCCTCCGTGACAGCAATCCTCCCGTCCAATGCATCACGAAAGGTCCGAAACTCGTGCCGGATCACCARACCTACCTCCTTGCAGAGCTCGCGTATGTCTTCCCACGACAAGGCACGCAATGTCCACGAGCAGATCATCTCGTCCTTCCAGTTCTCGCATCCGATTTTGAAGGTTTCCGTTCCTGTGATGCCACCATCCTCCAAATGGTCCACTACCTTGTCCAGTGTCTGCCATCAASAGACGAAATTAGACCAAAAGGGAAAGATTAAATAGCCCAGGTAAACAGAAATACCGAAATTAATGGTTGCACTTAAAATTTTAAATTGAGATTTCATGTTCACTTCTCAACCAGAATCTTAATGGATATCTTAAGGACAAACCAATCACTATGTGGGGTTGTTAGGATGGTTTTCTTTGTTTGTTTGTTTCTATATAATGGTTGAATTTGAAGGGGTGGAAAAAGAAGCACAAATTTGGATTGACCTTTTCATAAACATGATTAATATTAAGTGATAAGGAATTTTTTCAGAATTTTTTAATACCCATTATGAGTATCTATAGAATATCACAGTAAACCTAAGCTCGTAGAAAAGAATTGATAATTTTCTTTTTCTTTTTTATATAAGAGAATGTAAGTTGAGTATCTGATTACATGTCATGGTGTTTTTAATGTGTTTTAAATCCTTTTGGGGATCATTTCCCACCGAACTTAATTCTAAAATAGATTTTTAAAATTATGAAAAGAAAAATAATCCTATAGAATAATTCGATACAAATCATGTGTCTAACTTCATTCATGTTTGTTTGGCAAGCTTGTGCCAACCTTGCCTTCCACTAACAATAGCATAATAGTTTAGCCTTAATAGACATGCTATATGTAAATGTAAGATATAGCTCTAGATTTGGTTTGTAATTAGTCACTCAATTTTAGGAATACTTAGATCTTTCAAGCAACATAGGATTGGAGCTAATAAGCTTTATTTTTATAATTAAATTGGAGAAGATCCTTTTAAGGTCAAAACTATGTTTTAAAAACAATAAGAGCTCTATGAATGTTAGTTTTCATAATGTGTTGAATTCTTGAAACACAATCCTACGTAAAATAAAAAAGTATCCAATGTGACTTAATTTCAATACCAAATGAGAGACAAATCACTTAAAAGCTTCCAAAAATTGCATCCACTCTTTGTTATAAATGTAATTTTGTAAACCATGCATTTATTACTTTTTAGCTTAGACTACCATAATGGATTGGAGTGTATAAAAAAAATGAAGTCATCATGAAATACTTACTTCAAAGGGATTGCATAGAAGGTCTAGATCATTCTAGCTTAAAGGAAGATCCCAACTCTTGGAGATCACTCCTTGCAATCTAATGTATACACCTAAGCCAAGAACGGGTATTTGACTTGGGGCTATGTACCTTCATTATTATATTTGGATGATTTTAATTTACATAAAAATACACTACAAAGGGCATATTTCAATATCCTATTATTTTTGTAAATACATTTATGTATTTTTTGCAAGGAAAATGCTAWCTTCCATATAAAATTTAAGTATCCAATTTTTTYTRGAACTTTTYCTTCTTCAAAWTTTTTTTCTTCCCTCTACAACATACATATATAGAGGATAAACCATAAACCAATAACAATCAATTTAATTCAAGTAATAGTCACCAAGTGGCGGTTTTTGAGAACAAATTTACCATTAAACACTTCAAAAAACCCACTCAAACTATCCCATGAACATCTTATTCAATATGAGTATGTTTAATACATATAGATTCAAAGATTGAAGTTAAATGGACTATAAACTCCATTTGTGTGTTATACAATTTTCAATTTGTTCAATCCTAGCACTAACTAAAGGTAAACTTCTATATTTGTGCAATGTTACAATTTTTGCCACTTATCTTACATTTACACTTAATGTCTTACATTTACACTTAATGTCTTACATTTACACTTAATTTTTCTTGATATATACACTATTAGTACCATGGCACAATTTCAATCAACTACTCCTCATTGTAGATTTATTTAATAGTGTATGTTTATTATACACATTAAATTATTTGTCTACAACGATACCCACTATAGTTACTATGGAGTTTACAAAATCACATGAAAGTGGGAAATGCATGGTTTACAAAATTTCCCACATTTTGTAAACCATGCATTTTCCACTTGCATAACTCCTATTACTCTAGGCTAGCTTATTAAAAACTTTTGTTACATGATGTTTTACATAGCCAAATATATACATATTAAAGTATGTAGCATTTCATGGACCCTATTGTATCCCTACATACTATATAAAATTTTCTCCTTTCAAAATAAATGGACCTTATCGTTTAATTTATGTAATTTTCTAAAAAATTGACAGTGATCACCCAGGAATTCCAATGAATTTCTTACTTCTTTGTAGACTTTGTCATGGATTTTTTTTTCACTTATAAAGACTAATTTAGTGTCAAGATGACAATCACTTATATTTTGGTAAAGCAAAGTGTTTCTAAGTTCATCCATACTTCAATCATCCTATTATTTTTTGATTATGGTGGTTCAATTTTTCATCCAATTTTGGCCAATTTTATCCTTTTTTTTTAAGAAAACAAAAAAACAAACCACTAAGACTAATTCTAAGCACCCAAAGTAGATATTTATTTTTAAATAGTATCTAAAAGTTTCAATTTGGACTTTGTGTTTCTTTAAAGCACTTTATTCATCATTCAATAACAAAAGTTAGAGGGCTTAACCATGAAGGGACAAGGCCTATGACCTAAATAGTCATGTGAGAATTGTTAGATTTTTGGATGAATAGGGACATTCATCATTTCTACATTTTTTCTCAAAATCATTCATAAGTCACTTTTGGATTGCTAAGGTGTTTTAAGGTTAAGAGTCAACCCTGAAAGGACAAGAACCTATAACTAAGGTAATTTGTCAAAAGTGATCCAATTTATAAACCAATAGAATTTCCAAAATAATTAATTTGAAAAGTCATCATACGTCCACTATTTTTCCTTCCAAAAATAAGGCATTTGAGCATGATTCCTATTACTAAAACATCTTAAATGTGAGGCAAAATGTCTTAACCTTGAATGGTTTGAAAGACATTTGAAGAGTTTTAATAAGTCCTTGAGAATTGTACCTCTTCATCCACTTCACTCCGTAAACCACGGATGGGAAATGTGTAGTGTATTTTATGAGGGGATTCTAAGTCAAAATTAGGGTTTTCTTGCCCAATTATCCGAATTTGCCTGCATGATCGGGCATTATGCCTTTTTCATCCAAAATTCATTTTTTGTTATTCATCCCAAGATACCTTCGCGTAGTTTACTTTGGGCAACGCTTCTTAGCATCGGGCGTTTTGGGAAATAAAGTGCCTCCTCGTTGGGCTCCGCCCTCCTCTTGTGCCTTTTATTTTCCAAAATGCCCTCCTCCTCGAGCATTGCCCTATACTTAACCATTAAAGGACGGACCTATTACCGCATGGAAAAAGTGGTTTGTGGATTACCGTCGCAAGTGTCAAATGGTGGGAAGTTAAACCGTGCAACACCTAACAATAATAAGAACACCTACAAATTTGCTACAACACCTAAAATTTTGATGATGGGCATAAAGGGACCTGTCCGCATGGGCATGAATTTCCGTGGCTTTGTGTTACAATTTCCAACACCTAAAAATGACAATACATTCAATGACCCTATTGTGTGCTTTCCATGTCAAAGCACATCTCTACTTTCACATTTATCCCCCCAAATGGATGAAAAATACCATTATTGCATCCACTACAATTGAGTTTTGTCATCCAAAGGATCCAAAACATCCTTGTTGTTCTTTAAGGGTTGAACTCACCCCAACATGATTGGTGACACTTGTAGAGCAGTTAAGTACTAAGGTAGGAGGCTCGAACTCCGACTGGGCATTTTGAACTGAAAGCACTGCGTTCGGCAAGCGCGCTCGGAAGGCGTCTTCGAGCTCCTTGCCCAGCGGCGCGGCCCCCGACATGACCATCCTGATGCTGGACAGGTCGTACTTCTCCACGATGGGGTTCTTCGCGATGGCCAGCACGATGGGCGGCACGAAGGGTCCCATGGTCACCTTGTGCTTCTGCACCAGTTCCAGSAGCTTGGGCAACTCGAACTTGGGCATGATCACAAGCGTGGCGCCCACGCGCAAGCCGCACAGCAGGATGCTGTTGAGCGAGTAGATGTGGAACATGGGCAGCACGCACATCAGCGTGTCCTCCACCGTGATGTTGAAGTTGGCCGCCTCGCCGTCCACCTGCTGCGCCACGTTCGACACCAGGCTCTTGTGAGTGAGCATCACGCCCTTGGGCAGACCTGTGGTGCCGGAAGAGTAAGGGAGGCACACCACTGAGTCAGGGTCGATCTCCACGGAAGGGCAATCGGCTTCGTCCGCCTCCAACAGCACCGAAACGTGCAAAAAATTCTCGACGTGTGCGTCCACTGTGATAATCTGTCAAAATGGAACACAGCAAGCGATTACTGACTGCTTTTGCAGCATGCAAGCCTCAATTCGACATACAAATAGCCCGATCTCGTTACCAACCAACACATTGCGTTGCTAGTTGAYGTACTCAGTTGGATAGTAGCCTCCGAGGAAATTAATGAACAAGCCGTGAATACGGCGACATCCACAATTAAGGCTGCTGTCTGTAAGAAAATTATATTCTTGGATTAGCAAGTGGCTACAAAATAAATTTGGCCACAGTGAAAAGGAGCGTCCTGTTTGTCCCGTGAGTGACTTGTTGATGTAATTTTGAAGAATTTCAGGGAACTGTACTGGTGTGCGTTGCTTTGGCTTTTCCTGAGAAATTTGGAGTATTGGTTGGCGAAACAGAGTATGCGGGAATGGCGAGTACCTGGACGTTCAAGCCGTTGAGCTTCTCAATGTAGCTGGACTGGGTGACCACCACGGTGGCCCCCGACGCCTTGATCTGCTTCGCGAGCTCAGCCGCAGTGTAGAACGGGTTGGCGGTAGTGACGACGGCACCCCGCTTGGCGGCGCCCAGGAACACCGTGACAAACTCGGCGCAGTTGGGCAGCAGAAGCGCGATGACGCCGCCCTGCGGSACGCCCAACTTCGCCAACCCCGCRGCCACGCGCCGCGTGWTGAGCTCGATCTCGCCATAYCTGTGCTCCTTGCCCGTGTTTCCGTCGATCAAGCACACCTTGTCCGCCCACTGCGTGGCCTTCTCCAGGCAGTAGTCCGCCAGCGGCATGTTGAACGGGATGTCGATGTCGGGGAGCTTGGAACGGAAGATGAAGTCCGCCGGGGCCGAGTCCAAAGGCTTCATCGCCAGGGACACCGCGGCCGCCTCGGTGAGCACCGCCTCGGAGACCAAACTGGGAGACATTTTCACRAAGTCCACACCCACTCTCCCGTAATCCAATTCCAAACCTCCGATAGCGCCCACTTCTTCGCACTCAAAATTCGCACACACACAACCAATGCAACARCCACCCACACCTCCGCAAACTCCGCCMATTTACGCTCCACCCACCTAACCGTGGAACCAATTAATGTCACSCCRCTCTAATCTCAGTGAAAMTCCACCCACYGATCCACGCAAGCACCTCGCACACTGGGCTGATAATAGTTGCGCCTTGCAGCGCCAGACAATTACGAGAAGCAGAAGACAACGACGACGTCGACTTGAATACCCAGCAGCAAAGAACTGAACGCCCCCACGTCAGAGAGCACGGCGCATTGGTAGTCCTGCAGCCAGCTAGCCTGCAACCTCTTTAACGCAACTGCGCAATCCTCATCAATGCGGTACCTGGCAGGCTCTGTTCCCCCAACTAGAACTTCCACTCGCACWCAAACCTCCACCAGCAACGATCAATCTAAGTTAAAGTATGTTACGTGAAGTTCTCGGAGTGCGTACGTCGACGAAGCGCTGTGAATGATCGATCAGGCAGGCTTGCATTCAGCTCGGCGTGGCGTCGATCGACCGATCGCTCGTTGTGCTGGTTGAATCCTGCATGCATTCCTCTGGAGAAACTCAGCCTGGGCGTCCCCACATATTTAGGATTCGAGCCTCGCCCTTTCTCCCAGCGCTGTTGAATTGCGAGTCTCTTTTTCAACTCGCAGTTCAACGTTGCGCCATGGTCGCCYTCTTTTGCCTCTTTACTTCGTTTTGACCGTGCCAGGCGACGCGCGGACTGGTGGGCTCGCAGTGGGAACTCGGGAACTCGGGAACTGGGATTGGGGAGAGTCCGTTAAGGGCCTCCTCTCCTGAGAGTCAGTGGCGAGGGGACTACTGTAGCGGAGGGGAGAGTCCAGGCTCCCCGTGCTTGGGGGTCAACTGGGAGCGTGACGACGTTCCAGTGGGCGCACATGTTCAACTCCAGGGGGCGGTCCTTCCCAGTGGCCCGTAAAGGTCGCGAGAAAGGAGAAGACGAAGGGTACTCGGGGGTTGAAAACGGGAGAAAAAAACAGGGAAAAGTCAAGCCAAGTTGCTGCTGCCGGGAGGAAAGCGTGCAATGGGCCGGGGCAGTTGTAACGGGATGGGTGGGGTTGCAAGCTTACCTCACTATTATTTTGAAGAGTTGAAATGGGAAAAACTGAAGGCTTCAGGTGTTGGGGAAGAAGCMGCCCTAGCAGCCCTAATTAATTTTACACTACGTTTGGGGGGAGTGTACCACAGCTTCACGCAAACAGGAGGCAGTCCACGCACTAGGATGTTTCTTTTTGTATTTCTGGTCAAGGYATAAAATGGACACTTTGGTGGGGGGGCATTAGGGACTTTGGCTTTTGGTGGTGGTGGRGTCCTACRGGAGGTTGAGTGAAATTTTCGYAAATTTTTTTACAGGGAATATTTGGCGAGATAATCTTCCTTTTGGTGGATGAAGATGCTAAATTGTTACCTAATTTGGGGACAGTTTTATTCTATTTTGGATGACTSTATACTTTTGGAGATGAATAAAAAGGATTTTCATGAGTTGTTGTAGGTTTCTTCCATTTTCCATGGATGTAAATAGCTTCATCACTCCAATGGTTATTTAAAAAATCTTTTGAGTGACTCCTTATCATTTTATCCATGCATAGTTGAAGAATATTCTACAAAAGAATTATGAAATATGACAAAATTGTGACATTTGGATGAATAAGTGACATTTCATCCATAAGTTGTGTATATTGGATGTAACGAATTGTAGCAATCTAATCTAAACTACAAATTGTATTAGCATGTGGAAAATCGAAAATAAAATCCTTGCCATTTATATCATAAACAACAAGGTGGACTATTTTGTCTCATGGATGACATAGAATCAATCTATGTAGGATAGAAGTGCAACTATTCATCCTCAAAATTTTGTGTGAAAGGGGACGTCTTCTACAATAGTTTGACTTCTAACGAGCACTTTTGAAGTTTTTCAAATAGATGATTCTTATCGTAGCATAAAGGATGATTTTCACAATCACCAACATGTCTTTTAAGAGTTACTTAATGTTCTTCTATTCTATTGCCAATGCTCGACTAGGCAAATTATATGAAAAGAACATAAATTATTGCAAACCTTTGATTGAAGGTGTCCATTACAATTAGGTCTTTAATCCCTCAAGGACCAAACAACTTTTTAACAATGGACACTTTCAATGAGTTCTCCCACTTTGAATTTTTTTTCACATTGATATGCTTGAAATTTTTTTATTTAACCGAACAAAATTAAAAAAGACCTCTACCTTTAATATGCATAGAATTAACTTTGAAAATTTTTGACCACTAGATATTTAGATTAGAACAATTTTGGATGATCAACTTAGAGGCAAAGAAATGTAGATTTTGGAGAAGAAAAATAATAAAAAGACAAATCATGCGTTTTTACCCCACAAAAAAATTGGATTGGCAATCTAAAGCAAACATAATATTTTTTATTTTGAAAAATTAGAAATAGAAAACTCCCTCGAATTTGTATATATTTTCAAATAGAAAGCCAAAATTGACCAAATTGGATCCTACAAAACTCTCAATTTTTTTTAATATGTGTCAATTCTTGAAATTTAACCCTTAAAGGACTGTGACTATGTTTTTACCAAAAACGCACTAAAGTTGCCATTTCTAGGACAAGAACCAAATTTTTAGAAAAAAAAATTTAGACAAATTTAACCGTAGGATCTTATAGTAAGATAGTTTGAGAAGATGAGGGAAAAATTCTAAAAATTTCCACCATGTACATTGCAAGATACGAGCATTTGAAGTAACAGACCCCCTATTTTTGGCCCTACAAAAAACAAGGCAGTTGCACTTCAAAAGATCACATTTGCATGAAAAAATGTCCAGAATGGTGGTGCTTCTTTGGATTCATTCTTCAAGGCTAGTTGGCTACATGCTTGAAAAATTTCAGATCATTTGGAATTGTACAACATATAGGAAAAAAAATAGTAAATAGAAAGAAGTAGAAAATGATTCAAAATACAAAATTGTTAAGAATTTTGTTATGGAATTGAAAATGCCAATCTCAATGGATGGAATGTTGTAATAAGATTAAACCTTGTATTTTTAAAATTGCTAAAAATGGAGCTTTGAAATGATTTTCCCCAAACCTAGTTTGTTTGTTCAAAACAAAAACTAGCTATGTCTAAGAATTTGTTTTTTTTGCATCCTCACTATTTGTTTCATTGTAAAAAAATTATTTTTGCTCCCCATTTATTAGATGTTTTTAGAGGCATTTAAAAGACTGTGGATTCCAGGGTTGTAGGAATGCATTGTGAATTCTAGGAACTCTGCCACATAGGCAATCTAACGTGGCAAAGAGACAATCAAGTCAGATAATAATAATAAAATAATTATTGAATTGAATTTATTCTTTATTTTTTTAAATCAATTTCCAATTTTTTAAAACTTTTTGAGATTTTTGAATTTATTTTTATTTTATTTTTTTGTAAATTCAAAATATCATATCAGTAGTTGCTGGTTATCTACCCAGAGAATAGTTTCGGGGATCAACCTTGAAACAATCTCCTACAAGGTTGAAAAAACATGTAATGCCTAGATAAGACTATATTTCCTAACTAAATTTTTAAATACATCTTACATTGAAATTTGAAAATTAAAAAATGCAACAAGTATGTAAGTGTGTTACTCTACAAGACCCTAGTTTACAGGATATTGAGATTTGATTCACCCTATCAAAAATTTGCCATTGAAAATTGGAAGTGGGGAGATTGTGTCTTCTTAGTCCTTGAAGGGTTTCCGCTTGAAGGGTCAAAAAGAAAATTTTGCCAACATTGAAATTTTGGGTAGATTACTAAGAAAAAAGTTTTCATTATTTTCTTTGAAATTTTCACACATGTAGTTGAAGAGTAATTGTTGTTTAAGGTGCAACCATTTTTGTTACTTTTGGCTACATGGTTAAAAAATTATTGTATAACATGTAGTTTCTTTCTCAACCCAGGTATTCTAGGTAGTTAAAAAAATCACTTTTTCAAGAAATAAAAACTTGAAAATTGGTTTCCTAGGGTTTAGGGTGGAAAAGTTTGAATTATTCTATTTTCATTAATGAATGAAAGTTACGAGGAGTTTTTGTTTTCAAGCAATTATGGAATCTCTAGTCCAAAATAAACTTTGAAGTTCTTTATTTAACTCAATCCTCAATATTTTGAAAATAACATAAAATTTTAGGTTGCAGATTATTTATTGTAGCATAATAATCATTGGAATTGGCATTTTTCAAATCCACACTAAATTCTTAACAATTTAGTATTTTAATCAATTTCTACTTCTATCTACTTAGGATTTTTTTCAATCATGAATATGATTTGTTTTTAAATTTATATGTATTACCAATTTATTTCTTCATCATATTATGGAGAGTTGCAAGTTGTAGGATACACACGTAATTGGATGAAATCTTTGAAAGATGAAATCTAACCACTTGAGAAGAGTTGAAAATACTTCTTTTTGAAATTCAAGCATTATGATCTTGCGATTAGTAAGGTTTTTCATTTTGAAATTTTAGGAGGTTTTACACCAAAAAGTTAACTAAAAGATCCTACAATTTAATTTGTTGAAAAACTAAATATAGATGAAAATTTTAGCATTGAAACTAATATTTTGAAACAATTTGGAGACTCTAAACATGAAAGAGTTTTAGGAGATAACCTTGTGGATCTTAGGATATTTTGTAACCCCTTCCCCCTTCAACACTCATTCTTGCCATGCCCCCCAAACATCCTCTTGTACATGTTTAGAAAATGCGGTACCCTTGAGAGCTTGCGTACACGTCAAGGTATTTCTTCCCGCTTAATTATTGAGGTTTGAAAAAAATGGGATGGAATGCGACACTTCAAAAACTTGCAACAATTATTAGTGTTTTGATCAAGTGAAATTTTGTTTTGCACTTGTTGAGAACAAAAGTCTGCAAATATCTCATATACATGTCTAAACTTGAGACCTTCAATCTGTGAGTATCTAGTCAAATTTCATCATGTTCCTACTTTAACTCCTAAAGTCTAAAGGCCCCTTTTTTTTTTTTTTATCAAAACACTCAAAATTAACTGTCATTTCTATTGCAAATAGCAAAAAAACTTGAAAATTTTCACATCTAATTATAGATTGAATTTTTCACTAGACTATTGCAAAAATATGTGGTAGAAATTTGAGAAACTTTAACCGTGTAGATTGCAAGATATTTGCATTTAATGTGATGAAAATAAGTTTTTGCACCTTACTCAACTGGATTTTTTGCTTTGAGTGTTCCTAACTCAAACCACTGATTTTGACTCTCTAATTTTTATGTTGAATAGTTGGAATTCGAGTCACTTAATTTTTTTTTTTAAAAGACACTTGATTTTTGTTCTTATAATAAATTCTAAATGAAAGAAAGTACGAGATTGACCAAAAAAATAAATTGTCAATAGCTCTAAGGCGGAATTGAAACACAATAATCCCAATGGTGACATTGTTCTAGCAAGAAAAATTAACCTTATCAAGCAATTTTGCCAAGAAAAATTGTGAAAATTGCATTCAAAATTGCATTCTAAAAATTAATTTTTCTAGAAGATGCTTAAAATTTCCCAAATTAAAGACAAGATTGTGCATAACTTTCTCATCACTAATCCAAATGGAATGAAACAAAACTTCACAAGTAGAAAAAAATATGATCTTTGAGAAAATAATAAAAGAATAAAAAATTATGATTTTATTTTGTGCTGCTTGGAAAATTGTTTTCTAGACTTAAGGTGGTATAGCTTTGGTCATGGGTTTCAATTAAAATAAAAATTGAATTTCTAGAAAGTTAATGTAATTTTATATGCTGAAAATACATCAAAAAATCATGTCAAAAATTGAAGTCACACAAGCCTAGTCGATATCCCAAGAATCTCTCAAGAAAACTTTGGGACTTCAGGGATTAAATTGTAACTACAAAAATACATTTTCTGTAAGATACTTCTTAGATTATCATCATCTTATTATTGCACATCAAGTTTGTGAGCATCAAAGTCATATATATATATATATATATATATATATATATATATATATATATAGCTCATTGAGGGCCATTTGGGGGTTGACATGAGGTACACAAAACATTGTATACAATGTACTCTAACAAAATATCAAAATTGGGATAGAATATAAAGTAACCCAAATGGCCTTGCGATGTTAGAAGTCGACCTTGAAAGTACCATGAGGACACCGTGTGGATTTTGCAATATTGTTTTTTGCACCCTGAGTCCTTTAGGTATTAACGTCTGCAGGACCAGACTATTGAATTTGGCAACATAGAAATTTTAAGGAGGTAGGTGTGACTTGAGATATCCATGTTTTGGGCCCAAACTTAAATAATAGGTGTGGATGATTAAATAATATGTTTCATGTGCACTAAAATTCAAGACTTTTGAAAATATGAGTCAAACTATATAACCCAATATGTTATTCTTTTTTTAAAATGGGCAAGTAAAAAAAATCACTTTTTTTAGAAATGAGTATTTGAAATTGGTTTTCTAGATTTATATGTGTGTGTGAAAAAACTTTGAATCATTCCATTTTAATCAACGAGTCAAAAGTTCTGAGAAGTTTTTGTTTGTGGGTAGTTATGGATTCTCTACTCTAAAACTTTGAAGTCCTATATTTTACACAATTTTCAATATTTTTTGAAAAACATAAAATCATAGAATGTAGGTTGTTTATCACAACATTGCATCAACTAGTATTGGAATTTTTCAATTCCATAACCAAATTCCTAACAATTTTGCATTTTGAATTGTTCTTTATTTCTTTCTAGTTACTATTTTTTTCCTATGTATTGTACAACTCCAAATGATCTGAAATTTTTCAAGCATGTAGCCAACTTGCCTAGAACAGTGATTCCAAAGAAGCGCCACCAATTTGGACAAATTTCCATTCAAATGTGACCCTGTGAAGTGTAGCTGCTCGATATTTCACAAGGCCAAATTTTTGTGAATTTGAAAGCTCATATATTGCAATCCACACGGTGAAAGTGTCTGAAAATTTTTCCACATCTTCTCAAACTAGTGTACGACAAACTCTTGCAGTTATATGTGTCCAAAAATGTTCTTTTTTTTCAAAAATTCAGTACTTGTATTAGAAAAGGCAGTTTTGGATCATTTGGTGAAAACATCAATCAAAGAATTTAAGGAGTTAAATTGGCCAATTTTGTTGCCTCATTATCGGAGGGGAGGAGGATTTACATTGACAAAAACTACACACGAACAATCATAGAAAAAAGGTCATGGAGCATTCAAATACAAATGGGACTACAGACTTGTGGTTTTAAAGGCCTTATGGACACCAAGTTGGAGTGCAATGCTATGCCGTAGTTCTAAAGGCCCATACAAACACTAGCTAAGGTAGTGCACATGACTTGGCACTCTAGCTTGTTGCTCCAAGATCTCTTTTAATTTCTCGTACAAGTAGAAACTTAGAATAAGTTTGAGTAAAGTGAAAAACAAGCCACCGCTACTCAAATAGCAATGTCTTGTAGCATAGTTGCTTATAGTTATTTTTAACCCTTAAAGGATGGACTGATGATTGTGTAAATCATCCATTTTGATACCATAGAATCATTGGTATAAAAGATTTTTTTAAAACTCATCGGAATTCAAGCTATTGTAGAAGATCTCCCCTTTCCACCTCTAATTCCGAGGATGAATGGTTGCACTTTTGTTCTTAAGAGGAGAATTCCTTGTCATTAATTCATTGGACGCCAAACGTCCATGGCATTGTTTATGGATTAAGGTAGGAGGTCCTAAAATGGAGTAGGCTTCAGAGGTACATTTTGCACTCTTCAATATACAAGCTATCTACATATGAGGAGGTGGTCAGTTATGGAGCCCATTGAAATGCACTTTTTTGAAACTTCAAAAATTCATAACTGATTTCACAAAACTTCAAAAAATATGAAACAACTTGATTTAAATGCCAATTTCTCTTGCCTTTCTAGGAAAATGTACTGAAAAATATTTTAAGAAGTTCCACCTCCCCCCAAATTCAGTTCCAGCTCTTCCATGGACACTTTATGGACCTCCTACCTTAACTATCGTACTAGAATTTTATTGTGACACCAAAATTTCTCCACCCAATCAACTGGCAGGTACATTTCTTCAAAATTTTGAAGTTAGATGCTCATCCTGACGCAGACACACACTCTCTTGAGTTGCTTCTGTAAATGAGTTGTTCACATACTAGGCAGCTCCACCTGACCATGACATACCAACAACTGAAAGTCAAATAATTTTTTCAAGCAACACTACTCTAATGATGGTAAATAGTGTTGCCCATACTAATTATTTTAGAAATGCTATAAGTTTTTACTCTTCATGAATATTTTTACAGAGTGCATGGATCCTAGTAGCACTATAGTTGGGAAAACTTTGTACCTATAATTGGTAAAAATATTCATTATGAGTAAAAACGTATGGCTGTTTTAAATCAATTAGTGTAGGTAACGCTACTTACCATCATTAGTGTAATAAGGTACCCACACCCAATTGTWACAATTTATAATCTTGCACAATGAGTTCATGTTGATTTTGAGAATGGGTACTGTACCACCTCAACATCAAAATTTGTCTTCATTTAGATTATTTACCAATAATTACTTGAACTCTCATAACAATGACAAGAGTTCATGCAAATAATGCATTCATTGTCATTGTCATATTGGAATCCCATTTTGATTTCTTAACAAGAATATATAAAAGACCTATCATTTTAAAATGGAATCTGTATTGGATTTTTATATTTTTTAATAAATTGCAATTAGATTGGTGTCTGTGTGCCAAATAAATCTATGTTGTGGATGATAAACAATATTTTGTAGGGTGATGTTTATCCAATGAACTCTTCATTCATCTAATATGACGTTTGAGTTTTTACCCAATGGATCCCATATAGTTTTTTTTTGAAAGATGCTTTTTCTAGTACCTACTTACAAAACTTTTTTTTCCTTCTAAATATATGAGAATATAAACGTAAAGTTTAATCGTAGAAAGGAAAGTATACTTGGTGGTGGTATGATATATGAAATGTGGTATACATGGACCAACAATGTACTTGGCAACATAATGTTTGTGTGGTAAAGAATAAAATTGGATACTTTTACCATTACCATGTAACCTTGCCATTTCTACAAACATATATGGTGATCACAATAGATTTTTTCCAATGCAACATCATGTACTTACCACAAGATCAGAAGGTGGATCCAAATAGCTAAACATGGATTTTTCAATTTCCAAAAAAACAAAACATGCAAATTGCATTTGCATATACAATAAGGCAAAATAGTACATTAGCCTATATTAGTATATATTGGGGTATATATTTGAATTTTAGCATAATATTAGCGTATATAATTTAGTGTAATATTTGGAGATTTTCCATAGCTTATAGTACAACAATTCTTATACCATTTGAAGCTCTTAGATGAGTAGTTTTTGCCCCCTCCTACCTACCTTATGACAATATAAGAACAAATATACAAAACTTTGAAACAAAATGGGCTTTGAAACAAACTTTGAAATAAGCTGTTTGCGCATCACATGAAGAATCAACTTCTGTCCTTCATTGTTGAAAGCCCGAGGAATGACGCACTCAGCTGCGGCCATGATATCAGCGGGAGTGCGGGACTCTTGGCTTTAGTTAGCTCTTGGTGGAACAACTTACATTGCAAATTAGATGTTGTCCTTGGGGCTTTGTTTTAGTCAAATGAATGGGCTTTCCGAGAATATAATTTGTTGGTGGGGACTATTTCTATACCTTACTACCGTATGAGTTAGGTGCTCCCAATGGGTTTCTTGTGGTGAAGCCACGTGATCCTGCGGCCATGATATCATTTGTAGTCATTCAGTCACCCCAAAATTAATGTCAAAAGAAGCAATTCAGCATAAGGTAGGCGAACCCAATACCAACCATTGACCTAATACCACTCAAATGTAGGACTCTTGTTGATTCTAGAATGAGAATCCGTGACATGAGTACATGCCTTAACTTCACAATAAGCGAAGTTAAGGCATCTATCACTGTCATAGATTCTCACTCTAAAATCAATGATAGCCCTACATTTGGATGGTATTAGGTCAATGGTTGGTATTGGGTTCGCCTACCTTAGTTGGAGGCAGCAACTTTTCCAAGATTTTTTTTCGTAGTATTAGCAATAGAGAATCATGAATTCTCAAAGGAAAAAAACAAGTTTTTGGAGAAGATATGTGATCATTATGAACTTTCAAAGTGGAAGCTCCTTAGAGCATCTGCAAACAAACCGGGAAAAAGGCCCAATATCGGTACTCTAMAGCATGGTTTGGCATTTCTAATTAAAAACTGGCTCCAATGCAACCGGGAAGGGGCCCTCCACTTCCACGGCCTCGGTATGACATCACTTGTTATTGGCAAATTTGCAAAATGTGAAGGGCCCGCGAGTTGGCTCGGTATAGGAATAATCATTGTTGTCAACGCTTTTCAAGCATTGGTATGTGTGTTAATCAATGCAATCCTTCGCTTGTTTTCATGGAAAGCCTTTTTATAATGAAGATTATTTTCTTTCTTTCTTTTTATAATACAAAAAGGTCCATTTGATGTTTGAATTGATGGCTTTGCATTGGGTCATTTTGTCCAAAAAATAAACCGGTACTGTGTAGACCACGTGGAATAGCCTTTCATTTGTTGTTGCAAGGCTTGTATGTCACTGTTGCATTGCAAATGCCCTTATGCCACTAAAATTGTCACATAGTATAATCATTAAACCAAAAAATAAAGAGTCATCAATTCACTAATTGTAATGAAGTATGGGCACGATTTATTTTCACTTTGGGGGACACTTTCAATAGAAATCAACTTGTCAGGAATGGGTTCATAGATGGTTTGGGATGTTTTTATCATTATTGGAATTGTGGCTTGTATTGTAGTTATTTTTAGTTTAGTGGCACTAGCAATTATAGATTGGATGTGTGCCATTATCTTTGATCAAAACACTATTTTTGTTGTACAATACATATTTCAATAATCACAACTATGGGGTTAGGCATAAAATCAGCATGGTCTAGTTTGTTTGTTTTWTTAACCCTAAAGGTCATTGACTATGCTTTCACCAAAAAAGCTCCAAAACTTGCACTCATATCCGGTGTTGAAACAAAGCATTCAAAGCAAGAATGTTGAGTTTGGCTATATAATCATAGGAGCCATGAGTCCATCTTTAGTGGTTAATAACAAACATTATCCTTATCTAAACCAAAGATATCCCAAGACATCCTTGTTTTTTTCTACTGATATTTTAGRACAATTTAATTATCTCTCACAAGCAATGTAAAATTGTTTTTAGGGAATAATAGATAAATATCTTTTTTCTTTTGCAATGGGTTAAATTGTTAATTTGCTACATGGTTTTAGGAGAGCAACACTCCAATTTGGATGAATGTATGCCTGCCTGGATGAATAATTGAAATATCATTTATATTTTGCATGTTTCATTGATATGGAAAGAGCTTGTCTAACCCAAAAAGCTTTTAATATGCATTATATTCTAGCCCCCAAAGTGCACCTTAGTACCAACTTGAACTCTTTTCCTCATTTGTAATTTCCATGTAATAATCAAGGTACTTATGCATGACAATTCCAATTATTCAATATGAACATTACATGTCACCTATTGCACTTTGATTGAGCTCTAATTGTAATGGAATTAATCCTTAAAGGACCAAGTGATTGTTGAACATCCAATTGAAAATTCAAGCAAGTTCCTATTATGTCAATTTTTAATGAATTGGTTTGAAATTTTGATACAAGGTGTGGGCATGTACCCCCTAGGCGACCAGGTTTTCCAGATCAATAGTTATACATGCTACCTTAAAAAATAAGCAATTTAGATAGTTAAGGAATATTTTGTTAAACTTCACATCTATCTTTGAAATTTGGCAAGTATGTACCTTATATAATTTGGCTGCAATTGCCAAAAAAAAATGTGTTATATGTTGGCTAAATTTGGTTAGAGAGTCTCTTTTCATATTACTGAAACATGAAAAACATGGCTGAATTTTCCTAAACTAAGATTTTTACACTTTGGCTATATTTTGTACATGTATTCTCAACCTATTTTACATCGTATAGACTAAAATGCACAATTTATGGGACATACATGTTTTTTCTTCTAAAAATGTTGAAACACAAGACATCACCTTTTCAAAGGGCTAGATAAATCACTACATTTGAATTTTAGGCACATTTATGTACCTTAAGTTAGTTTGTTTATTGGTTTGGTTTGGTTTTGCTTTGTTTATTATGGTGACATCTCTTGGACCATGGTTTGTTATTGGTGCCATCGAAAAACCCTCAAGGAGGAGGGATGCACGGGCATTGTTTTGTGGCATATTCACTTATGGTGAAAAAATGATTGAGTTTCAAAGATTTTATGAATTAAAAAATAACTTTTATTTTGGTTGTGGCATTGGCACATTAGTTGAACTCGAAATTGATGGCAATACTCACTCTAACATTTTGGAAAGATGTACTTGAACAAGTTCATGCTGTGAGGACAATGCATGCTAGAGTAGTTCAACGGATAACAAAATCCTTCTATATAAGACAAAAGTGCATATGTTCATGTTGGGATTTTTTTACAAAAGGGGGTGGAGTCTTGCATGATAGCTTGATCTCTAATGAATGCCCTTGGATTTTCTTAAGCAAAAGATTCACACTATTTCCAAAAGGATGTTGTTTCCAAGGTAACTAGCTTTGTCTTTACAAGACTAACCAAAGGATCTTAGTAGAGTTGAATTCATTAAAAAATATACGTGAAATTTTTTGCCTTGTTGTGGAGAAGAGTAATTTATTTTGAAGCAATTTTAGGCCTCTAAATATGAAAACTAGAATTTAAGGAGTTAAGTTAACCCATAAACAACACCAAGGCCATGTTGTGGTCAATGAATGAAAGAGCATCTTTTTATGTAGTACAAAAGTGCAACTATTCATCCTCAGAATTAGGGGTGGAAAGGGAAGATCTTCTATAGTAGTTTGACTTCCAAGGCATACTTTTGGAATTTTCTAAACCAATAATTCCMACGGTATCAAAATGGATCATTTCCGTAGTCACTCGCCCRGCGTTTAAGGCTTTTAAGTACATGTACTGAAAAACTTGTGACGCCTCAAAATGAATAACTTGCACCTAAAAATTGAGGTCCATTGGATGTCCTTTGAGGGCTCATGAAGTATGGGTGCACCTTCGCAAACAGTGTCATACAATTGCTGTGCCCCTGATTCCCATCTTGAATGTGTCCATCGTCATTGTACGTGAACTTACCAGTCATCAGTGGCTTGGCAGCCTTGGCTTGACTWGGAGCCCAAGCCCAGCAGCAAAAGCATTCATAGTTGCCCCCATGCAGATCACGGATTGAAGTGGACGTGGAAACAGGTACGCAAGGGGGAGAGGCATGGCCACGTTGCCGACCTCCACCCCGGCGGGCCGTGGGTGTTGGGTGGCCGTGGCCGTGACCGATTCCACCCACTCTCGTGGGAGCAGAAAAATTCTGTTATCAAGTTAAGCGTAGCCGCTGAGCCTGCATTTTGTGACACTTCCAACAAGAACGGTGTAACCACAAGGTTCTGTCATAGGTTAAATCATTTACTAGTTGGACCTCACATCTCCACTCTAATCCTAACTTTGTTGTGCAGTGTGAATGAGGTTATAGATAGGATTTGGAAACTCAAATTTCAAAATGAGAGTTGTTGCCATAGTCTGTGTCCTTTGGACGGAGCCAACAAACACCCAACTAGGATGAGGTATTGGTACGGTATGGCGTGGCTCTCGGGATGGTATGGGGTACCTACAAGGTGGAGCCACACTCAAGCAATCCTCCTCATGATTTGCTCGAGCAACATTAATCCTTAAAGGACTGAATGACCATAATTGAACGCACATAAGTAATCTCAGGTGCGCATGAAGTCATTTTTTAACATATTTTCTTCAAATTTTGACACAGGGTCTAAACATGCACCCTCTAAGAGGATATATGATTTTTTTTTCTGATCATGTGCCTAGATCAAAAGTTATGCTACCCTAAACTTTTCAAGCAACTCGGGCAGCTTGGGTAGTTTTGGGAAGCATTTGCAAAACTATACCTTTAGAACTAAAATTTGGCAGGTGTGTAATTTACATGATACGAGATGCAAATGTAAAAAAAAACCCATGTGTGGTGTAAAAATCTCAGTCTAGGAGATTTTAAAGTTTGTTGGCCCTATCGAGCAAGCTCAAAAAAACACTTTTTCTTCTAGCTTCAAACGCTATAATCTTTCAATCTGTGCGGTCAAAGTTATGAAATTCTTACCACACATTTCCATWGTAATTTGGTACAAATTTGTATGGTTGAATTTTGAAAATAAACTTTCTTTTTCTCACTACCCTAAAAAGTGGCATTTTTACACAATTTGTGCCCAAAATGAACCTCGGTCTTTTCAGGCTTAACTTAACCCTTTAGTGCTCTAACGTCCGATTCATTGATGAACAAATTGAACTCGTGGTTCTTTCTAAATGAAAGTCATACTACAATGTAACCTCTCTAAACTAGTACATCCGAGACCAATCTAACAACAATAAATTACAATGGTTTATTGGCTTATAGAGGGTCATCTTTAGTCATGATATTTGTAATGTGGCCTAGTCTAGGACCGGTTTGACAACATTGGCTTACAAGGGTTTGTCGGTTTATAGAGGACCGACTTAGAGAGGTTCTTACAATTGTAAACTGTAGAGATACTTAATCAAGTTGTTGTCCTATCTAGTGCCTAGTTGGATTTGGTGTTATTCAAGTCCTTATTTTTCTGATTTTTTTTCTAAAATTAAAAACGTGGAAGTATGTCAAGTGGTTGACAAAGCCCAAAATTGCATTGGCTCTAATTCAAACCTAGATTTGCAAAAATCAAATCATAGATTTAAATAATACAAAAATTTCAAAAAATCATCGTGCCACGAGAACCTCATTTCAAATCCATTCCAACAAATTTGACTAAAACAATTGTAATACTTGCATGTAATTGAATTTAGAAGGAGTTTTATAATTTTCCTTTCAAAATTTATATCAAAATATTGGTGATAGCATTGGTGAATCTTATCATACATATGGAATCTAAAACTCAAAAATCTAAAATTTTTAATTGTAGAATAATTCCAAAATATTCTTCCAAATAATACTTTAGAATGATCTTTCTCAGGTCATTGATTTTGGAGAACACTCTCAGTAGATTAAGGTATTAAGGTGATGCAAATTTTTCCTAAGTTAAAAGATAGAAATCATGGAGTTTGCAAATTTTTTGGTAATTGTATACTCAAAATTGAAATAACTAGGCATCTCAAAAGTTGGTCAGAACCTATAAACAACGTCTAGAGTGCTCTAAAACCACTCATTTAGAGACTATTTTGGTTCTCAAAATCAAAAACATGTATCATGACACTAATGATCAGAATATGGTTGAAAACCAAGAAATAATGGTAAAAAATTAGTCCAACCTTTGATGAATTTTCTAGTATTTTATGGATTGTTAATAGAGTCCTGGTTGGTAATGGGTGCATTAGATGAAATTCAGCTTGTTTAACCCCTGAAGGTCTTTGACTATGTTTTCACCAAAAACGCTCCAAAATTGTTACTTCTAGTACAAGTACCAAATTTTAGAAAAAAAACATTTTTGACACATATAACCATGAGATCTTGTAATAAACTACTTTGGGAAGATGTGGCAAAAATTTCAGATTTTTCCACCTTGTGGATTGCAAGCAGGGTTGTTCGCCCTGACAACTCGACATCTTGACGAACATGACGTGTTCGACATCAAGTAGACCTCTTCGTCCGTCCAATAGAGTCAATGTCAAGTTGACTTTTAGTCAAAAATTTTACCCTGTCCGTTCGCCACATGTCTGCTAGTTGGCAACCACATGGCAAAAACCAGGGCACATTTGGATGTGGGCGACCTCGGGTATGGGCGACCACGGGTTCAGGGTTCAAGTACCCGCGGTCGCCCAACAAAACCTACGCGCACATTGCATTACCCGCAGTCGCCCCGTGTTTTGGACCCACTCTTGTCTAGCGAACTCGCAGTCGCCCTACTCGCGGTTGCGCAACCCGCAGTTGCCTATGCTGACATAATTTGGGCTTTCCACGTCGGATGAAAATATCTGCCCGTCAGGCAGAAAATTTTCAAAAGTTGGGCGACCGTGGGTGTGGGCGCCTTCGAATTTGTCGAGCATATGTGACACTCGACATACTCGACATGCGATGTCAGACAGACAATTCGACACCGAAACTCGAAAACGCGTTCGACAGAACAACTCTGATTGCAAGATATTTGCGTTTAAAGTGACAAAAATTCTTTTTTTTATTGCTGCAAAAATCTGGGCAGTTGCACTTCAGAAGGCCACATTTGTATGAAAAAAAATGCCCAAAGTGGTTGTAACTCTTTGAATTCATTCTTCAGGTCAAGTTGGCGACATTCTTGAAAATTTTCAATTCATTTGGAATTGTACAACATGTAGGATTCAACAAATAGTAAGTAGAAAGAAGTAGAGAATGATTCAAAATACTAAATTGTTAACAATCTATTTACAAAACTGAAAAATGCCAATCCCAATGGTTGCAATGTTGTAATAAAAAATCTACACCCAATGTTTTTATTTTTTTTCAAATTTTTTGAAAAATGAGTTGAATAAAGAACTTCAAAGTTTATTTTAGCATAGAGATTCCATGATTGCCCGCAAACAAAAACTCTTCATAACTCTTGACTTGTTGATCAAAATGGAGTAATTCAAAGCTTTCCATGTATATATAAATCTAGATAACCAATTTCAAATTTTATTTCTAAAAAAAGTCATTTTTTCAGACCTCCCCGGGCTGCCAGCTGACCCATGAAAATCTCATTTCATGCAATAACTTTTTAACCATATGTGCGGATTGAAAATCGCACATAATAAGCTTCATTTCATTGGTTGGAATCAAATTTAAGAAAATATAATTTTTATGACTAAAATTCACATCAAGAGGAAATAGCAAAAAATGGCTAAAAGCCAAAATACACTATAAGGGTATCCATGGATCCAAAATACACTATAAGGGCATCTTKGGTTCTTCTTTAGTTAGAAAAGTCAATAATGCCATAATGATGGAATTTCAATTCTATTAGTTGAAAATGTATTCAAGCAATTCAAAAACAATTGGATGAAGAATTTTTTTTTCCATCCTATAGTCTTAGGTAAGGTCATCCAAAAAAACACTTAGTGTCTACATCAATGGTATAGGTTCAACCATGCAACACCGTTGAGGACGTTTTGTGTCTTTTGGATGACTTTAGAGAGGGTTGTAGGATCATGGGAAAAAATCATATTTTATCCATTTAAAAAATAAGATGCTTGAATGCATTTACAATGAATAGTATAGAATGCTTTTTAATTATAGTTTGTTGACTTTTTGAAACACGAAGATGCTTAATCTACAAATCACCTTTGTAGTGTATTTTGACCTCTTTTTGCTCTATACTCTTGGTGTGAATTTCAACCATAAAAATGATATATTTTTGAATTAGAGCCCAAGAAACAAATGAAGTTGATCAAGTTTAATTTCTACTCAAGTTAGTAAATTTGATAAGTTCTTAAAATTCAATATTTTATTGCAATTTGAACTTTGGACCTATCACTATGGTTTATTGATTTTATTAATTTAAATATATGCAATAACTTTGGTTAATGCCATGATGTTATACACTATAGTATACACCTATAGTGAAAATTTTAGATTTTTGGAGCATATTTTATACTTGATATGAATTATGTTCACTTTTTACTTAAAAAATCTAGAATAAGTTCAATTTTTTACCAAAAGATTGAATTTTTTATGACTCATTGACGACATGTGATTCCACATGTGAAAAGAAAAACTCAAAAAAAGTTTCATTCATATATTGTTGCAAAATGGCAACAAACAAAGTGTAGGATTGTAAGGCTTGAATAAGAGTGGTCATTTTCTCATCCTTTTAATCAATCCACAAAGGATAAATCAATGCAAATGTTTTCAAAGGGGATATTTGAATCTTTTGGAAAAAAATTGAAATTACTCTAAATTCTTTAAAAAAAAGTGAAGAAAATTGAGGAGCCATATAAGACAAATTTTGTTCACTGTAAGGGCCCTTTTTCCAAGGATGCAAATGTGACCCTTCCTTCATTAGTAAATTTTTTTATGTACTATAGCTTCCATGCATGATTTTATTATCCATACCTCAAGTTAGGCTATTAGTTTAGTTTAGTTGATTTGTTTGTTAATTTTGTTTGTTTGTTACAATGAAATCTCCTCGACTGGTGCACAGGCTTTGCTTTGTGGTGTTCAAACCTACGGTGTGAAAGTGATTGAATTTCAAGGTTTTTTTAAGTTTAAAATTTAGAAAATTACTTTTACTTTTATTATTTTGGCTTGTGTCGACTGAACGGCCCATAGCACAATACAGTAACTTATGAGTCCATGTGAAATTCATGATGGGCCTGCCCAAGTTTTCGTGGGCCGGTGGCTCTTGATGAGCCATTAGCTCACGCAAAGGCAGCTCCATCCAGTCCCGTCCCTTTGCTGATGATGAGAGATGACGAACTCATTGAAGTGATGTTAAGCTTAAGCTTATCTTCTCCACACACACACACCACATGAATGAAGAAGATTGGTCTCTCTCGAGACGAAGAAGAAGAATCAAGGCTGGGCCCGCGAGTGTCCTCTCACTTACGGCTATTTTTTGACGTTTCTCACCATTACTATTCAACTAAGGTAGGAGGCTCGAACTCCGACTGGGCATTTTGAACCAAACATGACACAAAGGTATATTTTGCTTTCTTCAATGTACAAAAATGTACAAACTGTGTACATTCTAGGAAGTAGTCGCTTTTAGAGTCATATGACATTTCAACTTCAAAATTTCATAACTAATTCCACAAAGCTCCAAAAATATGAAACAACTTGGGCGAGATGTCATTTCTTCTTGTCTTTCAATGAAAATTCAATGAAAAATATTTTAGGATGTTTACCTCCCCAAACTTCAGTTTCGGTACTGAGATGATTGCTTTATGGACCTCCTACCTTAACTTATAGAAGGGACCGACCTGTGTTTTAAGAAAGGAATTTCTCCTACTGTACTAGAGATAAAGTATCGGTTTGTGTGTAAATTTCATTGGCATGAAAAAGAAAAGGAGCTGGAACCATACAAGCTTAATACTCCCTCCGTCTCGAAATATATCCGGGGTTTCTTTGAAACAACCAGATTAATGCATAAACTTTTCCTATTTTCAAGGGATTGTAGAGATATTGTAACGTCTATTAAACAACATTAGATGTGAAAGAATGGAAGTTAGAAGTGAAGCAACGCATGCTGCAAACAAGCGGCAAAAATGTCAGTTTTTTTCCCTTTTAGGAATTGATCCAGTGGTATTGATTTTGATCATTCTTTGAGCAATGTTGGTGTAGTGACCTTCATTGATGTCCTATGTATTCAATTCCGACAATGTCTTGGGATTCAACTCCAAGAAATTCTTTACAAGAAATTTGTTAATAGCAATTTCTTTATAGTTTTGGGTTGAATTCTTTGCCTTTGGTTGGTTAGAGGCTGCGTTTTGGTTCCTTGTGCAAGGATCAAATTGCTATATAGTCTTTGGAATGTGACATTTGTAGATTCTTTTGTTTTAGAGTGTTTGAACTGCTTCAGTTGCTGTCCATTAAATTGTGGAGAGCCAATGTTGAATTTAATTTGAGACAAGAATATTTGGAAATCTTGGATTTATTTTGAGACGGAGGGAGTAATTAAGATAAATATTGTAGGCATCAAATAAATGTTCAAAAATACCTTTTGGTCACCTCAGTCTTCAGTTCATGATGACGTTATTATGTACTGAATTTGTGCGTCTTTCAGGCTTGACCATTGACCACCACTCTGCAAAAGATGATGAGAGTGATGATAATAATAACAATAATAATAAGAGTGATAAGCAAGCAGTTTTTTAAGCACTTTTTGACAAGGGCAGTAGCTTAGTGGATACTTGTCTGGTGCTGTAAGTTAGATAATTATAGGCTAGGGTAAGGTCAGGTAGGTGCTTGCCTTGTGTGAAGAAAAAAAAGCTCGACATGTGTATTAACAGAAAACAAGTGTGGATAGCTTGTAAAATTGTATTATAGAATATTTGCAAGGGCCTATTCTAAGATTGCAGTTTACTAGCATCCTGAGCCAAACATCAGAAAAAATAAGTGAGAAACTATTGAACAAACATTGACACCAATGTGTTTACAACATTGACACCACTAACGTATATTTGGTCTCAGGCTCTTCTTCCCCCTCCGGTATGGTGATCTTGAGTAGCAAAATGACCCAAGTGGTAAACAGCATAATCTGCACATGGTCACAACTCAACAGATCCCCAAACCCTGAAATCTTTCAGTTTAATCTTTCAGTTTCTGACCAATACCTTCCAAAACCATGACACATTTTGTCGTGAATGATATTGACGTTTCAAATTTGGTAATTGTCAGTCATTTTGCCCATCAAAATAAGAACTAAATTGTACTCAATTGCAACATCCTAAGAAGGGACAATATCTGCTGCTGGAAACTAGTGTAGAAGTTGCAAACCTTCAGAGAGTATTTAATGCTGTCTCTACCAATGAGAAACTGATAGCCACGTTGATAAGGAGTCCACTCGATGTGACAGCTACTCAGCTAAGTTTCTAAACTTCGGTTCTCGGAACGTGCACATGATTTGCGAGACATGCTAGAAAGATATCTGAACGCAGATAACTTGCTTGCTGGTTGCTGGTTGAAAATTTCAGATCACATGTAAAGCTCTGAATCTGCATGTAATCTCTGTCCTGCAATTGACTTCCCTGCTGCAACAAAGTCTATGGCAACATGGTTCGAAATTGATTGTTGACACACATTTTTCAACGCTGAAGCCAACTGATGGACTACAGACGTATCCACATTTGGCCAAGACATCAACACCTCCGCCTTTAAAGCTTGTAATTGGCACTGCAACAAACACACCAAGTCTAWTGGTGAGCATGTAACATACCACGAAACCATTGAAGGATTACAATGAAGAGAATTGGAAAAATTACTTACATGAGTGATGAGGGCAGCTGCAACACCATCGACTAAGCTTCCCGAAGGATAGTAAGGCGCAATAGTTCCCTGGTCCTTCTTTGCTTTCTGCGAGGAGGAAAAAAACAAGCATATTCAAATTTGACATGGGGACAGATCCTAGCTCAAAAGAAGTGAATTCAATGCATCTCTAGGCAGCAATGAGTTCCTAAACCAATCCAGTAGGTCGGCTACTGAGCTTTTACCCTTAGGTGTCCAAGTGGCTATAAATGGCTGGTCCTAGGTCATTTTAAAAAATATATCGTTTCGGAAGCTTCAGGCAACATGAACAAGGAGAAAGGAGAGCCATGCCTTACATTTTTCAACAATAGAAACATGATCTGGAAGTTATTACAAAAGACTATTAGCTTCCAAATTATTAGTTTGGACATCAAGGGTTAAAGACTTTGAATCCACCAATGCGTTCAATAGCAATTGCTCATCCACACGTGACAGATGCTTCAGCACACCTCGTGCTAACACGTTCAATGTGAATGAGGTAAATACTTAAAAGTAGCAGGCCCATATTGTCCACTTCGTGCATTGCAAGTTATAAAATGAAGTAAGACAGAGAATAAGTCCATCAAAATTTTAAAACGAAAAGATTCAGCAGAAAAGTCATTCACTTACCTTGGATACACTACTCTCTAAAAGGAATAAAAGAGGCTCGTCAGCTGAAAGTTTCCCTCTAAAGTGAAGACTCGAGATTGCGTCCATAATTAGCACCCTGGAACCAAATTACCGCTATCAGACATCAGATGTTAGAAATCAACAATATATCCACTCCACTTCAGATAAGATATTGCACGAATAGCAATTCATATCTGAAGCTCAAGGCATTGCTTATCACACTTGAGTTACACAAACTTCGATAACAAACATCTGTCAAACTCGAAGTTTTCAAAACCAAGCTATGCATGAAAGAGATCACTCAAGAACGGAAGTATGCCTGTCAGGCTGAATGGCTTGGAAAACTGTCTTCGTCCAGATGGTTGCACTTTCCGGCGGAACTGCGTACTGAATACATATGAACACAACTGAAGCCTGTGAATCAACCGCATACAGGTAGCATTCTCTGTTGCAMGGATTCGGGTTTATTTTGTTATTCACCTGCACATAGKATACAGGACAAATTAYTAGAGCGAAAAAGTCATCTCAATCTATCTAGCACGAATATGTTCGTATCCATGCCTAAAAAAGAGCACCGTCAATATAAAATAATGAAGGGAGGAATACCGCAAATAAAATGAGGTCAGCACACCCTCTACATTCAACAAATTTTCAGTGATCGATATCACCAATGACTGTCTCGATGCATGCAACCCTAACTTGAGCAAAGAAATGAGGCAATAAATGWGCAACAAAACAAAGTCTAAGAAGTGCTAAACAATAAATATGACACTCACCATAGAGATCTCGGGGATCACAATAGAACCAAGAATTCTCTTGTTAGGAATCTGGTGCAAAAGATGATTGCCAACATCGGAGGCAGAAAACACAGCAAGTTGCGGCCGCAACACACCTGATTGCAGAAGACTCTTGGCCCACGGAGCCCACTGCCAATCAACAACACTGCAATGAGTCAAGCGCATAATAATAATTGCCGCTGAAAAATAATTCTGGCTTCTCCATTCACCAAATGCATCATCTAAATGCTCCGTAGTGCCAAAGAATCTTCCATCTTCGTAAACTCTTATGAAACCATAAAAGAGATAAAAAGATAAACAGACCAGAGTAATCACACAATAGCTTCAAAAACTCGAATTCACCGACCGTGATAAAGAATGGATAAAATTCCAGCTCCAAAAAGAGTCAGATTACGATCGAGGGGCGATCATCAGAATCCGCCTTAAAATCAAAATTAATAAACCATGAGAGCACTAAGAAAATGGCCCAATGTGCCAAACAAATTTTCCATCCTCATAAACCCTAATAAAACCCTAAAAKAAAACAGGACGAGACAATCACACAAGAGCTTCGAAATTCAATTCCAGTGATGAACCGTGATGAAGACTAGTCAAAATTCCAGCTCCAGAAAGAGCCTGATTACGATCGAGTGATAATCATCAGCATCCAAATTTAAAATCCAAATTCAGCAACCATGGAAACGAAATGTCCAGAAAGAGACTGACAATGATGAGAGGCGGAGATGGCTCCACAGGATGGGCAGCAAAGCTGTCGAGATCGTCAGGGTCGAACCGTGAAGGCGGAGGAAGATCCGTCAGGGGATCCGGCATGCCTGCCATGGTGCTTCTTCACGATGAAACAACAAATATAGTCGTCGAACAAGGAGAGAAAGCGGAAACAAACTAGGGCAACGTCCTCGAGGACTCTTGGAAGATGTCAAGGATTGATGAGAGCTACAACCGCCATGGCTCGCAGGAAGACGGCAAAAGCTCCACAAACACAGCCAGGGAAACGAAGCGTTCCTCGTCGTCGGACGGAATTCAACCATTTTTCATTCATCTCAGCAAGCGAAATGCGTCCCAATAACGGCAATTAAGCATAATTCCAATTAGTAAATTACCTAATTTTTTTTGTTGGATCTTGGTGGAAGTCAAAAAAAATAATATAATGTCGCTTTTAGTGGATTTTTTGGATTCTACATGATTAAACTATGAACAATTATTAAAAAGTGCTAAAAATAAGGGTACCTAGAAATAAGCGTTGATCCTCATTAATTGAAGCAATAAATTTTAGGCAAGAATTTGTAGAGGTAGGTTTTAGAAAGGGGTGGCAATTAGGTGAGGTCGTCTTATTGTAAGCTAAAGTGACTGTTGTCCATCAATGTAAAGAAGAAATATTTGTTGACTCTCAACCAAAGGACGGGAGGCTTCAAGCTATATGTGAAAAAATTTGAGTAGGAGCTTATTGGAATAGTGATGCGGTGGTACATGAACAGAGCCTCTTCTAAAGGAGGTGATATTTATTTAGGTGGAAACTTCTAAACAAGCTTATCTAAACATTTCTAATAACTTCATCATTGGTTGAAAAATGCATTGTAATGAAGTAACATCATGTAGAAGTGTTGAAAACATGATGACAATAAACTTTTGGCTTGATTTTTCAAACATCCTAGACTATGACAATTTACAATTAAAATATCATTGTGGTGGTAAACAAAATGAGTGTTATTTTGATGGAGAGTGCCACTAGTTACACATTTTTTAGTTGGAAGTCTAYGGGAAAAAATCTTTATATCACAAAAAAAATTCAATTTCAACAAGTTCTCTRCATGGAATTGTTTTTTGTCCCATTTTTCCAACTCTCAAACTGTAACTTTTTAAAGATCATGAATACTATTATCAAATTGCATGCACAATTAAAATTAGACTTTTTAGGTCAAACTACTAATATAAAAGATTTATTATAGTCAAGGCTTGTGAGGAGCTAAATTAGGAATATATACAACATCATGTCTCTTTACTATATCCCATATAATATGTCAAGTTATATGCACAATTTATATTTTATTATATATAAAATATCTTTTATCTTCTACATATAGTATTTATAATATTGATATACATATTTTTGTGAATTTTTCTAAGAATAAGAGTCAATTTCTAAAGGATTTCTGAATTGTGGAAAACCTTTTTAGTCAAAATTTTCAACTTTTTAATACTAAAATATCCTTGGCAATGAAAGGTCTTGAAATGATCCCATTATATAATCAACTTAGAATTCCTTAATTATTGAGAAATTTAATGAAAATAAATACTAAAATTCAAAAAAGACTAAAGTATGCACCATCTTGCAAATTTTGTGAAAATAAAATTTTCAATGTGGTCGAAATTCACCTACATTAGCACAAGGAAATTCTTATTGGAAGTGACATTTTATAATCCAATTTTTTTCTTGTAATGATGTGTTTAAACCACATAAAAAACAATGTACAAAAATAAACCTTTGAAAATAAACATTTGGATATGTGGTTTTTTGTTTGATTTATTTTTTGACCAACACATGTAATGCTCTTCACCAACTATCATGACATTACACTTGACTTCATAATGTGACTCATAATGTGAATCATATAATCAATGTTGTGAAAGAATATTGTTATGCTCTAAATGAGAGTTTAGTCCTTAAAGGATGGACTAGTGACTGTTAAAATCATCTCTTTTGATACCGTGGGAATCACTATTTAAATAGAATCCAAAAGCACTCATTGGAAGTCAAAATAGTGTAGAAGATCTCCTCTTTTCACACACTATTTTGAGGGTGAATAGTTGCACTTTTGTCCTACACGAAAAGATTCTTTGTCATCTATTGGATACAAAATGTCCACTTTTCCATTTAAGGGTTAGACATTAGATGAGAAACAAGGGCTCTAGAGGGCCATTTCATGCCTGTTCCCCTTGTTGTTCTCAATGCAGTGATGGAACGGCTGGCTGCTGTCAGAAAAATAATTACCAAAAAAAAAAAAAAAAAAAAAAATTATTTTTTTTTGTCCTGAAATGTAGAATTTTTTTATTTTTTTTATGTTTTTATACCAAAAAAAAAAATGACGTGGTAGTCGCTTCGTCACGTCAGGCTGTTGCTTCAGGGCTGCGGGAACGCAGGAATGCAGTAGGGAACTCGTAGCCCTCCCTGAGCCTCAAAAAGCATGTAATGATCCACATTGTTGAACTTACAAATAAAGAGCAATTTGTGTAAGCTGAAGCTCAAGTGGCACAATTTTTATTACTCAAATGATTGATTGTAAAGTCGGTAACCAAAACCTTACGAATTTTTGCCTCCGCAATGAATACAATTTCAGGTTGTCAACTTTGACACCCTCCCGAGGGCTGAAAAATTGTTTTTTTTTAATGAAGTGTTTTTCACAAAATCATCTACATGTTAATAACGTTAGTGCCAAATTTCAAGGCCAAAAGATTTACACAAAGAAAGATATTCAAAATCTACCAAAATGTGTAGCTAGGAGGAAAATTTCACTTTTCCCAACTTTGACACCCTCCCAAGGGCTAAATTTTTTTTTTATTTTGATATAAAATGCTTTACGTGGTATTGAATCTATGATGATAACAAGTATGCCAAATTTCAAGTTCAAAAGATTTTTTCCACTAAAGTGATTGGAAATCTACCAATTGGTGTCACTGTAAGAGACAATTTCACTACTTCCAACTTTGACACCGTCCCAAAGGCTGAAAATTTGTTTATTTACCATGAAATTTTTATGGCAAGATTGCATCTATGTTGATAACATATGTGCCAAATTTTAAGTTCAAAAGATTTGCCCAACAAAAGTTATTGTAAATCTATCAACATGTGTAGTTTCAAGAATGATTTTTTCAGCCCTTGGTGTAGTGTCATTTTGTGGGTCAAAGTTTAAAATCAATGTAAAACATCATTCTCATAACTATACATGTTGCTAGGTTTCCAATAAGTTTTGATGGACAAATCCTTTGAACTTAAAATATGACAAGCATCTCATTAACATAAAGATGATCTCATACCAAAATTTTTATGGTAAATAAACAAATTTTCAACCTTTGGAATGGTGTCAAAGTTGGAAGTAGTGAAATTGTCTCTTACAGTGACACCAATTGGTAGATTTCCAATCACTTTAGTGGAAAAAATCTTTTGAACTTGAAATTTGGCATACTTGTTATCATCATAGATTCAATACCACTTAAAGCATTTCATATCAAAATAAAAAAAAATTCAGCCCTTGGGAGGGTGTCAAAGTTGGAAAAAGTGAAATTTTTCTCACAGCTACACATGTTGGTAGATTTTGAATATCTTTTTTTGTGTAAATCTTTTGGCCTTGAAATTTGGCACAAATGTTATTAAGATGTACGTGATCTTGAAAAAAACATTTCATTGAAAAAAAACAATTTTTTAGCCCTTGAGAGGGTGTCAAAGTTGACAGCCTAAAATTGTATTCATTGCGGAGGCAAAAATTTGTAAGGTTTTGGTACCCGACTGTACAGAAGATGAGAAAATATATACTAAATTGATTATAGGGAAGAGACTAAACTAAAACTAAGATGAATGTAATAGGATCGGATGGATGAACTGATGTACAACTATGAACAAGAGTGAGTGAATATCAATCAGTGATTCAATATGGCAGTCGGGTGGGGATGTTCTTAAGGCCTCTTTATACGTATCAGTGGGCAAGGAAATTTGAGTGGGAGGGCTATGGGTGAAAATAGTCTTTGCATTTTCAT
The DNA here is from genome assembly GCA_006891605.1 of Pleurozium schreberi. Classification (NCBI taxonomy): domain Eukaryota; kingdom Viridiplantae; phylum Streptophyta; class Bryopsida; order Hypnales; family Hylocomiaceae; genus Pleurozium; species Pleurozium schreberi. Next base: position 30,403 of record VACF01000261.1, on the reverse strand, counting down.
GCGGATTTGGTGGTGGGGAGGGAATACAATAAGAAATTCACACATATTAGATTCTTTTAAGTTTCACTAGTCTCCACCAATGAGATTGTCCACCGAAATTGGTGAAACTTTTCTTCCTTCTTTCCTACTTGCCCACCTTGGCGAGACAATCGGTTGCTCTTGTTTTGTCCTATTGCTTAAATAAGCACTGTGCTTGCCGACCATGCCAACATGTAAGGAGGCCCTAATATTGATTGCCAATATGACAATCAACACTCTCTTGGTAATCCTTACAAGACATTCATATTCTTGATAGATCACAATTCATTACTTATCTATATTAACCCCGAAAGGACCAAGGCTTTTTTCTAAAACACACACTCGAAACTGCCATTTTTATATCAAAGAGTAAAAAAATTTGGAAAATTGTTTTTTTTGGCGCATCTATCCATAAGATCTTACACCTAAATAGTATGTGAATGTATGGAAAAAATTTCAGAATTTTTGACCGCATAGATTGCAAGATATTTGCGTTAAAAAGTGCAATAAACAAATTTTGCAGCATATTGTGGGACTAGATTATTTGACTTTGAAGTTTTTTAACTTAAAATTTTTTGCACTACAAAGTTTTGAGCTTTAAATCTTCATAATGGAGAATTGAGTTGAGAAAGTGAGGGGGATCTAAAACATGATTTTTATTCCTTAAAAAATTGTTAAATAGTAGTAGGTGCAAGATAGAAAAAAAATCTAAATTATTAATATTTTTATTAAGGTGAAATCAAATTGCACTAATCCCAATAGCGAGATTGTTCTAGCAAGAAAACTAAACCATGTGGAACTTTTTCTTTTCTAAATTGTAAAGATTGCATTCAAAAATGAATTCAACAAGTTTTTTTTTCAAGAAGATGCTCTAATTTCCCCCCAAAACAAGATTGTCCATAACTTTCTCATAACAAACCCAAATGGAAGGAATCAAAGCTTTCTATGTGGAAAAAAATATTAACTATGAGAAAAAAATTTAAAATTTAAAATTCAAATTTTGAAACATTTTTTGGTTGCCTTCTCCTCCCCTATTTTGAGCTTATTTGGGCATAGCTTTTCTTCCCAAGCATAGATTGCAAAAAAAATTATATTTCCATGAAGTTAATTAGTTTTTCAATCTTCTAAAAAAGTTTTAATAAATCATGACAAAATTTGAAACCATAAGTACTTTCCCGAAATCCCATTTGTTCCCTATAGGGACAAATGCTCCTTTAAGGGGTTAAAACACGCCTTTCTCTCATGTAGTAGTATATGTCCAAAATTTAACTTCCTTTCTTCATAATTAAAAACATTAAAATGAAGTTTATATGCTTTTTGGACATAATTTCTTTGTAAAAATCAGAGTAATTACAAAATATGCTTTCAATAGTATGAAATTTCTTTTGTAAAATTGAAGATGCTAGTGATAAACACCATCAATGGTGTAATTGGTGTACTCCTAGAGCTCACCCCAAGAGAAATTTGATAGAGAAGTTTAAAAGTGTTGTATTGTAAGCTCTCAAGATGCTACCTTCAAATTGCCACAAAATTTACAATTTTGGAAGAAAAAAAATAAGAAGGAATAAAAAGTACACTATTGGCACTGCATTTTCTTAATCAAGATCCAAGACATTTTAGAATCAAGAACTACGTGAAATACACTAAAACTATGTCCCTTGGGCAGGTTTGTCCATTTCCGGGTTAATCCTACAGCATCACATGTTCTGTTCAGAGTATAAGTTTTCAGTGCCTACCAAAGCCAACCCAAAGATTTTTGTTGAGATGTTGACGGCATTTCAATGATGCATACGTGTTTTCTGGTAATGGCAAAGCTCCAATTTTGCTGCACATTGTTGTGAAAATTATTTSTGTCGCAAAWGTTTGTGTGAGGCGAAGATACCGGCCGGGGSCTGTGGTTGCAGCTCCCTGGCCGGGCTTGGAGWCGGTGGGTGGAGCCTGTGGTGTATCAGTTCCTTCGTTATCTTCTGGTGCTGACGATGAGCTGCAAGCCATACTTGGGCTTGGTGAGCAGGCTATGGCAGGGGTGATGCTTGTAGCTGGGCGAGACGGCGAGGTGGAAGCGTCGGAGAGCCATGGCGACGACGAGCTTGGCCTCCATGACGGCGAAGTCCTTGCCGATGCAGCTCTTGGGCCCGATGGCGAACGGCATGAACGCCTGCGGAGGGCTGCACGCGCCCGCCACGCCGTGCTCGAAGCGCTCCGGCTTGAACTGATGCACGTCGTCGCCCCAAATCGAAGCGTCCAGGTTCAACGCCGCCAGAGGGACCTCCATCACCAGGCCCTTCGGAATGAACAGGTCGCCGATCTGCATGTCCGTGGTGGCCATTTTGGAGATGGACGAAATCACGGGGAACACGCGCAGGGTTTCGTTCAGAATCATCCCCACCTGCAACGAATTGAACGTACGTGAATTTCCAGCCAACATATGTTCACTTCATCGATCAGTTCCACACTCAGGTATGAGCATCTCCATGTGCACACTCTAACTCAAAYAGCGATCACTGAATTTCAAACTCTGTACATTTGAAGGCAAAATRTTTAACATTGAGTGCTTCCTTTCAAGTTCCAACTGGAAAAGGATTAAGAAACTGCAAACACAGGGCATGTGAGTCAGTGAGGAMGGACAGTGGTCCGYATTTTGTTGCCTTGGATGCATGCTAAGCAGGACTCCTTGTTCTATGTATATGATATAGGGGCTCACCTTTTCACAATTTTTTACTCAGTATAATTTAGAAGCTGAACGTTCGCAGCATGAAGATGATTCACCACTCAAAAAGTTATTTAGGTTTTCATGATGAAACCTGTTACCTGTTTYTCTTCAGGTGAGAACTTCGAATTTTGAAAGAGTTGTGGCAAATGCATATTGTGGGAAAATTCAAGCTGTCCAACGGTGAAAGCCTCGAACAACTGGAAGAGCCTACTTTGAAACCTACTTTAGGTAAGCAGCTACCGCACTATTACAAGATATCCGAATTCAAGGACCTCCACGTTAATTGAAGGGTTCGAGAAAACTTACAATTTTCAACTTGGATATGGCGTCGGCATCGATGGTGTCCGACTCGCCAAGCACCTCCAGCACCTCTCGCCGAGCTTTGTCTTGCCATTCGGGGTAGCGAGCGAGCTGCAGGAGCGTGAACGTGAGCGCGCTGGCGACGGTGTCTTGTCCGGCGAAGAAGAAGAGCTTGGTGTTGTTGAAAACCGAGGCGAGGTTGAACACCGGAGCGGTTTCGTCCGTTCCGTCGGATGCAGCGGCCAGCATCATCCCCAGGAGGTCGTTCCCACAGGAATTCRCATCACCTCGCTGTAACGCTTGTTGCCGGTCGGAGATCACCTCGAGCAGCAAATTGTCCATACGCGATTTCAGCTGCGTCATGGCTCTGTTCTTCTTGGTGGGCAGGTACCTGAACAATCAACGAATTTCGGAAGTCAATACAGATTCATGAACCTGCCAAGGCAYCAAAATAATCCTAATCCCACGCCAATCCCAGTTCATAACTTCTCCATGAACCTCGGTTTGGTATACGCGGGGGGCATCAGGGTTTCGTAATGACATCCCTGATAGATAAAATCAAGAGTAAGAGTAGACGAAAGAGAATTATAAGAGCGAGAAATTGGTTAAAGTGGCGTAATCCTGCGCCAGAAATTATGACACWGATCCACASATAAAGCTCTAATAAAACCAGACCCAGTATAGATTAACGTTTCAAGTCGCTTCGCCTGAAAGTGTCAAAGTCKTGGAAAACCGCCAATTTAACGAAACTGACGTTTCAAGCGAACTATGAAAATGAATACTCTTGTTCTGAACATAATTCATAACCAACGTTTTCAAAACCCCAAAGACATTAKTCACGGCTTAACGAAGGAAACTCCATTTATACTGTATCTTTAGAACCCGGATTCTCTCTGGCAGGACCTGTTGCATTCTTGCCACACCAAATTAAAGTCTTTCTAGACTCCATCCTAATTCATAACCTGGTCATGGATCGTGAACCTGGGTTGGGTGGGGGAATTCGATCCGGTGATTCAGGCTAAGAGAATGAGAAATGCTCKTACATGRAGAAAGAAAAACAAGAGAAATTTAAGCACACCAACTGACAACTAATTGGTAACCAACGTCCTTAGCACAAGAATCTTAATTATTTCAACTTGAACCTGACCTGCGGTGTAAGACAAAGATGGTTATTGCAGATTTAGTCCCAACCTACTGTGGACTGAGGTAAGTGCCAGAGCTAGCGGAAGAGACCAGATTGCTTGTGGTTCAAATACCTAAACCCTGGGATCCAGTAGAGGCCACTGTCCAGCCGTTCGAACAGGAGCGCGACGAATTGCCGCTGCGTTCGGAAAATCTCCTTCGCCTTCTCGCGGTCCGTGCCGAACGCCGTGCGCGCAATGACATCGTTCGAAATCGCATTCAAGTCGTCCTCCACACTAATCTCCACGGAGCCTCCAGCTCCACAAGCCTCTTCCCACTCATGCAACACGGCGTTCACACTGCTCACCATGCCGTCCACTAAAGCCTGTAATCCTCGCGGCGGCCACCACGTCAAACCAACTGAATTCATTCGATCGAGATTGAAGAACTGAAAAATAATCCCGCAATAGCTTGCTTGGAAGGTCAACTTTAAGAAATTAATGTTCAAAATTCGTGCAGCTACTGAAGTCGATGGAGTGTCGAGAGTGGTGTGATCTAGATAGTTCCCGCGCGTACCTTTAAGACGTCCTGATAAAAGAAGGAGTTGAGAGTGCGTCGCTCGATGGCCCACTTCTCACCTGTTAAGTTATCCAAGCCCAAGCCCACAAAATCCCTCAGCATTGCGATATCGTCCGGGTGGCGCTCGAAGAAACCATACTTGGACGACAGCACTTCCTTCGCGAACTGGTAGTCTCGCGACACCAGCTTCACCTGCGGTCCACAGTAGTAGATGAAGCGCTTGCCTGCGCAATCACAGATCCAGTGCCCAACGACACCGACACTCCACTTACTTTCATTTTGGGATTTCAATCCGATTTGAGCAGCTAGCCACTAGCACGTACTCGCCATCCGSCTACCTTCACCTAGAAATTTTTGAATTCATTATGACGCGGCTAAGTAACTCACATTTAATTATTACAACAACAGTATTAAGCACGTCTTGAATTMTGTGACCTAGTGTAGATGAAATGACAGAATTCAGTTCCCCGACTTTAATCTCACAAGTCCTAGTTTTCAAAACTAGCTCGGGCACTTCAAAACCCTAGTTTTCAGGACTCTGAGTGAGCACTTGATCGTTATAATTTTACATGGTCTAGCTGGGCGATTGAAAGTCCTAGTAGAACTGGAAGTCAGGAAAGTCTAAATTCTGGACGCTTCAGTGAATATACCCATCTAAGTAGATTCCAGGATTGGGAGGATCGATCATTGCAATATCAAAATTCATGTTTCCGATGGAGGACTGATCATGCAGTGTGGCAGCGGGAGAGCTTCCTAAACGGCGATGAATGATCTCCTGGCTAGTACAGACCGGGAGTTCACTCAAACTTACCGAATCTYGGAAAGTAGAGATGGAATTGGGATTTAACAGTGGGCAGCAAGTCATAGTGCCCATCGAGCGGCATCGTCTCAGGGAAGGATTTCTCGAACTCGGCCAACTCATGAGCCGATCCCACGACCGGAATAAACCGGGGTCCCCTCACCCCTTGCTTCTCCATGACGCGACTGATCATCAGTGGGTCATGTAAGTAGCATTTCAAGAGCCTCACGACCGAGCTCACCACCAYGCTCGCCACCCACGCGACCAGCAGCACCGCCAGTCCATAGCGCAAGTCCGCCGCAGTCACTTTCAGGCCCAATTCCCGCGCCACCACGTCCAACGATCGGACCCCCATTGCAAAACACCCCCGCCGTCGATCACTAGCTCTTGCTCTCCCCACCAATCCCTCCCGAATCAGAACCTCGTAGTCCACTTTACCCCCGAACACGCTCACGTTACTCGACCCAAATTAGAGAATTTGGGATCAGATCGAAATACTCAACGTACTTCGACATATTCGCTGTAACTGATCATTCTTCGTTCTCCGCAGAATGTCAAGCTCCGGGCTCTGATTGGCTTGGAGCCCTCTGATTTCGAATATCTTACTCCGTTGCAATGTCCAATCCTGAGCTTTCATTGTGGGTTTCACCGTTTTCACTTGCGAGTTGGGAGAGACTGGAAGTTAAAAGACTGGTTTGTTCCCTCCCAGTCTCCCACTTGCAGTGTTGCTGGTTCGTCAGCCAGCTGCAGGGGGGACTCGAGTCATGTCCTTTCCGTTTTCCTGGTTTGTCGATCCACTTTCCAAATACACCGAACCTCTCCACTTGGGACTTCGGGGGAGTGACGTGCAGGCTACTCCAGCCTTCTGCATGCTGCATGCGCATGAGAATCTGCGCCTTCATGAGTGATCAGATATCTCAAGATGGATGTCCTTAGAAGCTATTAACCCTTAAGGACGGACCGGTGGCCGTGGAAATCACTCATTTTTAATACCGTGAGACATCATCTACTTTGAAAAGCCAAATCTACTCATTGGAAGTTAAAGTACTAGAAAAGATCTTCCCTTTCCATCCCTAATACCGAGGATGAAAAGTTGCCATTCCGTCTAAGACAGTTTGATTCCCTATCATTCATGGGACGCAAAACTTCCTCCGCAGCGTTCAAGGGTTAACCTATTATGGTACAAGGACCCATATCCAATCAAATAAGAAATTATGGACATGATCTAAGGTAGTGTTAGGCAAAGCCAGAAATTACTACGAATTTTGAAAGGCCGAAGTTGGGCTTGACCCATGACTATTGACTTAGAACATCTAGAGTCATCCAATTCCAATCATTTCAAGAACTACTTTCTTGCTCATTGCTTCCTACTTTTTTGCTCACTTATGTGTCATGAACTTATTGGTCCAAACCTTGAAAAAATAAAAAACATGCATTTCAAGGAGAAAATGGAAATTTGTTTGAACCTTGGTCGGAAATACAACACCCTATTGATTGGTGATGGGGCTCTGGTTAGTAATGGGTCCCTCTACCATACTACTGTACAGTAGCCAGCACTGGGCCAGTGGGCCACTCACTGGCTTCAGTTGGCTTCGGGAGCGACGGATGGAGGTCGGGTGCTCATCGTACTACCCAAACTGCTTCACACGCTGCTTTTTCGGTTGGTCAGTTGGTCCGTCCGTCTGTACCCAAGCTTGGCTTGCTCGCCGCTTTGGTCGAGGAGTTGGTAATACAGGAAAGGGAGGAAAGGGAGGAAAGGGAGGCATATTGTTCAAAAGGGTTCGTAGAGCAGAAAAGGGTTGCACTTTTGTACTAGAAAAAAGGGGCTTTAGTTACACACACTTGCCTGGCTACTACAGTAGAAGCCACGGTGTACTAGAACTACGGGTGAATGGATGGATGGACGGTAAGGGCCCTCTCCAATAGTACAGTGACATATCTTGTCACGCGGACACGCCAGGTTCAAAGGATCAAATGTGAATTTATGCAAATGGTTTCTTGGATACAAAGGGAAGCTCCTTCAAAAATGGAAAACTAATTGTTCAATTGACAAGAAATATACACCACCATTCACGAAGGATGAACTCTTCCTGCTATGCCAATGACTGCTACTAAAGCTTAGATAACAATTCAACTTTAAATCCAAACTAGTGTGCCATACATGTGCCATTGCCATGTGCAGCCAAGATGAAAGTTAAAATAATTTTTTTATCTTCTATTTGTAATAGAACCTTTGAAATTATTTAAAAAATTTCATGGCACAAAGAGAAAGCTCTATGCACTCARGACTGTTCAATGGCTTTGTTTTGGGGGTGTTTGGACATGCAATGTGAAAATTATGAATTTTTTCAAATAAAAAGTAATCTAATTCAATTTCTTGAATCATAAAAAAACTTTGAAATTCAAAAATTTTCACACCAAAGGTCCAAACACCACAAACCAAGTCCGTGCACCCCTCCCCAAAGTTATGAGGAATTTTAGTTTGTGGGTAGATATTAATAGAGTCTCTCAAAACCATACCTACCTGCAAACTAAAATTCCTCATAACTTTCATCTCATTAATCAAAATGGAATGATTCAAAAGCTTCTTATGTATATGTAAATCTAGAGAATCACTTTCTAATTTTTAGTCTTAAAAAAAAGTGATTTTAAGGACTTTTTTGAGCTACCCGGTTGCCCGCCGACCAATGAAAATCACATTTTGTACAATAACTTTTTCACTACGTAGATAATAGTTATTAAAATTGTTGGGCCTTGACCCCTAAAAGCCCAAGGGGTTTGGACAAAACACAAATGTTTTATAAAATTTTAATTTTTTAATTTTTTTGAAGTTTGCATCAAAGAAGTTTATGTGAAGCACAAAAAGTAGTAGATATCTGTACGGTCAAAATTATAAAACTGTTTTCAGATTCTCTTCAAATGAATTTTGAAGATATAACTTCAAAAATTCACCAAAAATACAATTTCTATCTTTAATATTTGAATTTTTTTTTATTAGTCAAAATTAAGGTTTCTATTGAATTGTAAAATAATGCCTAAGATTTGGTCATAAAAATATCAATTATTTCCTCAAATAGTGAGTTTTCAACACATTAGGAAAGTTTTCAGTCCTCCAAGAGGCTGCAAGTTTTGCACCCCTATGGTGCAATTACAGAAAAAATAAGAATAAAAAATTATTTTTTATTTTTCAAAAATTGGAATCTAACATGGTAGTGTGGGCATTACTGGTGCCACATCAGCGCCACATTAAACTGATTATTTTTATTTTTCTGTATTAGCATTGCGGGGGTGCCAAAAATGAAGTCTTAACAGCCCTCTGTAGGGCTGAAAATTTTCCTAATGCTAGAAAATTCTAAACACATTGTGCTATTTCTTTTCTGATTTTTTTCTAACCATAGTGATCTTACTTTTGAATGTAAATACTGAAAAACAACCCAATATTTTCAAGAAAAAAAAAAAATTCAAAACAAAGTTTTTTTGTGCTCGAAAATTTTGCCCGAAGTCAGTTAGCGACCAAAAAATGGTTGTTTGAACTCTTAGGGGTTAAAGCTACTCCTTGGGCACATGTTGTGTGAAGATTTTAAAGAAAATAAAATAAAAACTCCATTTGTAGTGAGCTGTCCAAAATTGCTACGTTGCCAAAAAACATAGTTCGGGCATTTAGGGGTTAATCCAATTTATGCCACATTTAACTACTTTTGGACTTTGGAGAAGTCCACAAATATGAATTTTCTAAAATCCCCAAATTCTTACTATTTCATCTATAGATATCCTAATTTTCTTGTCTGAAGATCTATTGGAATGAAGTAAGTATATACGTTTCACACGCTTTAATTTGGGCTCCGCATGTACATGCATTTAGAGATCTCTTGGCATGAAGTAATGTAGACGTTTTAAATGTTCCAAATTTTGCTCATGTAAAGATTCCAGGCAACGCTTGGAAAATAAAAAGCTTATGTAGTTCCTTGGCCACCTTCCTGACAAGTGTCTCCAATAAATCCTTGCGTGCAAGAGTTTGCATAGTCGGATTGGAAGATCTCCGGATATAAGTTGTGAGTTACCACCGTGGCAAGGGTGTATCCAATGATTGTACAAGTGAATACAAAAAAATGTCTGCAATCTATTGAGGGATCTTTAGATACATGTCCGTAGAAGCAAATATGGCTCCCACTTCCAAGCAACTGATCAATACTTAAATGTAGGATACCATATACACCTTAATCAATCTCCATTGATTGTACAATACATAGAACTGCTTGCAACTTATTGAGGGATCTCCGGATACATSCCTGTAGAAGAAAATCTCCAATATCAATTGAATATTGCACACCATTTTATAGTCAGGACAAGTTCAACATCACCAAAAGTCTTCAAGGTGATTATGGAATGGGGAAGCAAGTTCACCTTTGTTGTTCAAAAGTACACACAATTGTCTTGCCAATTGTACATTTAGAATACAACAATGGTAGCGTATAGGCTACAATGTGATTGGTGCCTTGATAATTGCTAACAAAAGATGCATACTTGAGAATTACAAGATACTCATCCCGGCTTAAAGGACAAACCTATTGAAAAATAACTTACAAATGCATGTTAACTTTGAACATTCAGTTGTATTTCTTTTCAAAAAATACATGAGTTCCACTCCTTGATGTGAGAGTAACTACAACATTAAATAAACATATAGGCCTTAGGATTTTGATTCCCTAGCATGGAAAAAATGGATTGCATGAACGCTCTGGAGTAGTTGCAAGAAAGACTTGTACTATTTTCTGTCACATTCAATGTGACACAATTGTTTTCCTTGCAACTACTCCAGAGCCCGATGAAATTCAACATTTTAGCGGAGATGGATAACTTGATTGTAATCAAATCCATTATTTTTCAAAACTTTTTAAAAATCATTTTGTATATAAATTTGAATTTAGCTAATTTGTCATACTTTGTAGTTTAGGGTTTTTTAGTACTGAGGAGTATCCAAAATTAATGATCTAGAGCTCAAATTCTTGCGGTCTATTCCTACACTAGGAATGCATGAATCCACCAAAGAAATTTACAAAAACATTATTTCATGTCGTGCACATGCAAGCGAATAGGGGTCCCCTACGCACAATGTTGAACATGGTTTCCAAGTCAATCTTGTGGTGGCATGTGATTAACATTCAGTCAACACAAATTGCCAATTTTTAGATTTTTTAATTTTGCTAGGGTTAATTTTTTAAAAAGAAAAAGGGGACAAAGGTCTTTTTGTGGAAAATGGAACTCTGGGTTGTCGTAGTAGTGCTACATACTGTATAATACATTGCAGTGGTAACAGGACAGTTGGCAGCTTCACGATGAATATGTAGTATAATCAACGGTGCACAATGCATGCAGTTTTGGTTTTTTAGTAGTCATAGTACTCATAATACTGGGCGGCCAAAACGCTACGCAAAACGGCCAGTCTTTCTTGCAACTACCCTCCAGTCCTCTTCTCATGTGTCATATTTAGACATAACATCAAATACAGTTTTCCTAATTAAAACAATTGATTGTGAGAATTTCACAATCAAGATTATGAAAAGCAGTGTACCATAAAATCCTTGCGTGTCCTTGGAAGCAAAGTTGGGCAATGCATCTAGAGATCTCCGGCTGGCTTTGCAAACATAATCACGTAACTCAATCAAGGGGCCACCTTGTTCGCCCTTGTCAGATTCATCAAGGCAGCCTCCCTACTCTTTAAAGGAATTGTCCGTGATTTGGATCTACTATCTTTGACTAGTTTAAGTAAACTACAAACTTTGCATCCATCTATGTAGAGGTGGTGTTTCACAACCCATTTGCCATATCAACAATTCTTGTATCTTAACTCCAAAGTAGCTTCGGAGTCATCAAGTATCCAATATTGCAACAGAAACTTCCCTTTGTTCTCATCTCTTGGCTCTCTGAATACTTGGGACAATGCTTTTCCTTACCAAACAACACATATTAAGGGGTCTTCGGATCTCAAAAGAACCCACGAGCATGGATGTATGTCACACTAAGGATTGAAGCTTTCTTGTGGCGCTTCATTTGCAAGGCCACAATACGGTTCCGGTACCTGTTCCTTGGGAATGACCAAATGAGGGTGATTGCAAGAAAGACCAACTGGTTTTTGTAGCGTTTTTCACAGTACTCATAATTTTTTTGGGACTACTGTATAATTAGAAAAATAATTTTAAAAAAATACAAAAAAATATGTTTAATGTATACACCTTTAAGAAGAAGGTACCCTAGGAAGGAAAAGTGTAGAAAATTTTTCTAAGTAGGAGAACTAGAAAAGTGCATAATTTCATGAAAATTAGTGTTTTGACAGATTAAGCTTTAGAAGCCAAATCAAAGATCTATACATGGTCTTAGGCATATGCTAAATGCCCTCAAAATGGCAACCTCACATTCAACAATTAAGTGCTCACTGGTGTTCTTTAAAAACACCCCAAAATATTCACTTTTCAATATTCAAAAACTACACTTTGAAAAGGGCTTCAAAACTCAAATTTTTTAGGATGCAAAGAGAACACCAAACCCTACATACTACGCGAATTGAGTCTTTAAAAAGTTATTTTTATCCTTAATCCATAAGATTTGGTCTAACAAGGAAGATCATTTTGGGACGGAGGGAGTATGATTTAAGAGATGTACTCTATAGTACCGTACCTAAGGAGAGCATAGGATGATCAGAAGTGGCATGTTTGAGGCACCTGATGCTTTTGGGTGTTCCTACCTTATCTTACCTTAAATTCGAGATGTCCTTGACAACAAAGACAGGGTTTTAGTGTAACTAAGTTAACAATTATGTCCTTGCAGGGAGTCTACGCATACCGTATGTGCTGGACAATAACAGTATGTACAGTACATTCGTACAGCTTGCCATTGAAGGGAATCAGCAGGTGGACAGCAAGTTAGCAACCTTCAGGAACTGAAAGTTTTTCGTTCTCCAATACCAAAATAATTTGTCGTCGAAGAAATCCTAATCTGCGTATTGAAGAATTCTGTCTGGATGGAGGAACCTTTTTCTGTGTGGACATCAATTTAATGTTATGCAGAACACAAGTACAATAGCTTGTTAGGAAACTAATTGAAAATTATATATGCTAGTGCTGGAAGATGAATCAATGTAAGGTACTAAGTTAGAAACTTTCAAACAACGCGGTCAGGCCTGTCTTGAGGGAAGCTAAGGGTAAGGTAATGACTGGCCAAATCTCTTGCCTCCTAGCATTAAAATCGCGTAAAATTTTGAGGTCAAGGTTACACCTTCTTGATAGGTAGGAAGTCACTTACAAAATAATGAAACTCTCTGTTGCTCACTGAGAAGCAACATGCACTCATACATGTAGAAAAGATCAGATATATCCACAGAAAGACTCCAGCAAGGCAGGATGGTAATTTGTAGGAAGTATGAAGATTCGTTAGCAGTGATCACTGAGGTTTGGAGCATCACTASAACATTATAAATTGTCGCCACTTTAACACTTCATAAGAAATGAAAAAAGAAAAAAAAAAAAAAACTGGTGTGGCCACCAGAGGAGCTGAATAATTTCTGAACAAATAATCGAAGCTGGCCATGGACACTTGTTGTCACAGACTGACAGCCTCTCTCATTCGCAACCAAGTTAAATGACCTTCCTTCAGTTCACTGGCACATTCAGGTCTCTCCCTTGAGAGGACCCTAACCTTGCAATCTTCTGCAATTCATGCCAAAACAGGAACTGCAGAACCAAAAACTGATCAAAGCCTCCTTCCAATGAAAGTAACCTGGCATTGCACTTCATGCAGCTAACTCAGTGACCACGATTTTCAGGGTTCCGGCCACTGCTCCAATATCATGATATAAGCATGTCAAGAGCATCATATACGTTACGTCAACAACATAAGGTACATGAAGGGAAGAGGGGTAACTTAACCCATTAAGGACCAGTCGACCACTTTTGGGTTGATATTGACACTTTTTCATTGATAGCTAGAGATTTAGAATGAATTTGGATACGGACAAAAGGGGACGGGTGTGGGGAATTGTAAATTGAATGCATTGGGACAAGAATTAGGACAATATGTGCTAGCATGCAATTTAGGGATTGAAAAAACTAATGAAATTTGGGCTGAAAATACAAAAATCTTCCAAAAAGGGAACCTTGAATTGCCACAAAATTTATTGTGGAGGCCCAATCATTCATGCCAATTCCATCGGCATGGTCAAATCTTCAGAAAGCATCATGATTTGATATTTTATCCATGTTTAATTAGAAACTAGAGAATGCCTTGCCCGTCCCCCAAATCAACCACGGTCCTTAATGGGTTAATTAAAGTGCACAAAGCATGGAATGATGTGGTTTCAGCTTTCTTTGTCCACTCTATTTGCCCAGTCTCAAGCAGCTTTTACSGTCGTGAATTTTGTTAAAATGGTGCAATTCCAGCCCCAACAATTGTGTGACACGGCATAACTTACATCAGCACAAGGCTTTACAATTTGGGTTTACTTTTTGGAAAATCCAGCAGGGAACAATGTGAGAATGATCAGATGCCTCAGGCTGCCAAATTAGCTCAGTGGGGACGGCTTAATCCACCACCAAGCAAATGGAGCAAGCCTATGTAAGGTAGTTTGCTCTAAGTAAAACAACATTTTATGAGCTAATTGCATTTGAGATGAAGCTAAACTTCCTTCAGTAAATTTCGAAGGAAGAAAAATGGAATTGGCATGTAAATAAATACAAGTCGTTTCATATTGTTTGGATTTTCCTGGAATTAGTTATGAGTTTTTGAAGTTGAAACGTAATGATCACTAGAAGCAACCCCATTCTGAAATGTTCACAATTTGTACATTGACCCGTAAAAGACCAAGCTGCGTTTTTTTGGCAATGTAGATTTTTTGCGCAGCTTATTACAAGTGGAATTTTTCCACAACATGTGGATGAGGAATATCTTTAAGGGCCAACAATTTTCATGATTTTTGACTACATTGTTAAAAAAAATTCTGACATGTTTATTTTTCAATCTGGGCTGTGTAGGCAAATTAGAAAAAATCACTTTTTTCATAAACAAAACTTTGAAATTGGTTTTTAAGACTTACATGGAAAGATATACATGAAAAGCTTTGAATCATTCCATTTTGATTAATTGGAGGTGAAAGTTATGAGGATTTTTACTTTGCACAGCAACTATAGATTCTCTGCTCTAAAATAAACTTTAAAATTCATTATTTAATCCAATTTTCAATATTTTTGAAAAAAAACAAAAGAATTGGGTGTAAGTTGTTTATGTCAACATTACAACCATTGAGATTGGTATTTTTTAATTTTTTCAAATTTGACATGTGAAAAGAGGATTGAAATACTTCAAATCACTTTCGCAGTTTTTACACCCTCATGATCAAACATTATAATCTTTCAATCCGTAAGAGATATTGTTGTGTTTTCTTTTCTAATGTGAACTCTAACATGTCTAGTTTGATTTTATACGGTTACAATTCAAAAAGAATTGATACAACCTATCAAAATGTTGTCTTTTTGTTCAATTTAGAGCAAATTCTAGAAGCTCAAGAAATTCCAAGGCCATTTTGGGGTTAAAGGTAAGTTACAGAAGTATGACTCGCATTTTTAAACAACTTTGTTGTACCACTCAAAAATTTACATCACAAAACATCACAAAATAGTTCTTATTTTGAGTTGGAACAAGACGTGTGGGCCCCTAAGAATCGCTTAAAAAGTACATAAGCTTTTTATTACATACAAAGAAGACAAATACAAAGGTTCCTCACTTCACCTTAGTATTGTTAGTAACATTGCACACATCTCATCTCTAAAAGTGGATATAAAAGTGGATACATAAAGTGGAAAGAAATGTACAGTACTTCATGGACATACATGATCTGTTATAGCAACAGTGGCGAGAAGAAAAATCTGGGTACGACGGACAGGCAAGGAGGAACAGTGTACCGGCCTTCTCATACTTTACCGAGAGTGTTTCCAAGAAATTCCTGGATTCAGACAAGGTGCAAACAATGACCAAGGCACAACACAAGAACAACTGCACATGCGCAGCCCACACAACTTACCAACCAGTTCCCTCTTGGTGAGACCAAACAAGAGTTCATATCACATAGTTTAATCTAGTTCGAGACTTGGGAGTGTTGAGAGCCAAATAATCTCAATCCACTACACTGGGAATCATCAGAGCTCATTTCACAAGGAAGCTATACCTAGTAAAACAATCGGCCTATATGAATGAAGGATCTTCAACAGAACACACCCTAACCACATCGAATGTTGCGAAAAAAATCCATTCCATGCGAACAACCATCAGAACGAAATGGGAGTGGGATATCAAAAGTTTCAGGATGAAGGAAGTCGGAAGAAAAGAAAGAAAAAAACAAGATGGAAAAAGGAAAATCTTCCTTTTGAATTCATTACAACAAAGATCCACACAAAAATGTCAATTGTATATTACAAGGCTTGTTAAGAGATAAAGATGAGCAACAGTGGTGTTTTTGTTTTTCTTCCCTTGTTGCGGCAATGTCAGATGATGATGTTTTTCTCCACCTCTCCGTTGCACTTGATCTAACAGCACAGACTCTCCCCAGGGGATCTCTCGTTCTGTATTTTCAGTCAAACAAACTCAATGTGTAAAACACTCTATATAGTTGGGCTCCCACAGCCAAGTTTTCCCATCGATCTAGTCGGGGCACATGGGTTCTTGAATCTAAATGCCCCGGGTTTTCTGACACTGTCGCCAAGTTCCTGTCTCCCAACAGAAGACTGTTGTATTTTTTTTCCTTGTCAACAGGGTCGGTAGACTTGATCTAATCCCTCTTCATCAACTTCTGCTCAATTTCACCACTGCTTGCAGGTGATAGGGACCAAAAAAAGAAGCCCAACTAAAATTGTAAAAAAACACTCGAGCACACCTGTGATATTAATCTCAAAGTCAAAAGATCAATTCCCCAGATGTCATCTGCTTGACGTGCCTCGGCTAGGGGGTCAAAGACACGTCTGTAGTGTCACCCAAAACTACCTGCAAAACCCTTCCCTGCAAAATACAAATTATGTGTTTCCAATCTCAGAGCCAGTGTAGGCGAGAGCTGAACAGGTCACCTTCACATGTCAAGCTTCCCGAAAACCATGTGAGATTACCATTTCCCCCCAATCACTTCAAATAAAAGCTACTTATGGCAGTGTCGCACCAGGTTCCTCTTGCGACGCAGTGGTCCTGGAMATGCCATCTGATCTAAGCAGGAAACAATCATCCCCTAGAAGAAGGGGCTTGGAGTCCTAACAATTGGTACAAGGTGGAAATCTGGGTCACACCTTGCCCATAAGCAATGTAGAAAATCCAGCGGCTGTAATCCGTTTTCAAGGTTCTCCAAATAATCGTCTAAGTGGTGGTGGACTCCTTGCGTGGTGAGGTAGATTGGTGAGCGAGTCTGATCAGGGTGGAAACGTCCTGGTTTCAGGCTTAGGAGTTGCGGCTGCAGGTGCTGTTTCCAGTTGCTGATCCTCTTGAAGCCCCACGAGTATCACTGCCACTGTGAGCGTGTTCCTGCTGCCATTGCTCGGTAGCTTCTTCGCAATGCTGGCACCTGAGGAGCGCGTTGGAGGTGGATACGACCTAGTCTTGTCCCCCAATGGATAGTTGAAACCCATCTTCCGACGTTTGGCATATGGATTGTTGGAGTTAGCTAGTTCCGTCACAGTGGACACTTTCGCTAGTGAAGGGAACGAACGCGACTTACCACCAAAAAACTTTGATAAACCAGGTCTCCTACAAGAGTGGCATAAAAAGAACTCGATCAGAACATACCATGACACATCATATAGGTGAAGATATACCATTACACACGGTAAAGTGCAATGAGAGCACTAGCCACTACTTTCAATACTCATTTGTCAGCACATTGCAGAGTTCAGGAGTTGCTTTGTGACGCTAGGCACTACTTTCAACGCTCATTTTTCCGCTACAGCTTCCATCTTCTAAAAGATATTTCCGGATCTAAAATGGACACATCACCTACATATATAACTGCAAAAAAACGAAACCCTCAAGCCCAACTTAACACTCTGGATCTAGAAATCCTATTGGTAGGTCTAATGATAGCCATCAAACATAGACGACACTCAATTATAGTTAGTTCACTAGAGCGAGAAAAGAGTAACTTACAACTTTGCGAACGCATTCGTTGGCAGCAGTCCCACCGCCAGTGACATTCTCCGGTTTATAGGGTTGGTTGACACAAACATCATTCATGACTAGAATCATGGTCTTATTCCACCTACAHGGTAATCTGATCCATTCACACCATCCCCACATCAGGTGCTTCCAAATCATGATGAAGTAGCCTTGTGCAATCCTTAAAACCCTATGAAATATTGAGTTATTGAGATGTAATTCAATTCCACAGAGAAAGGACACAAAAATCATATGATCTACGAAAGCAAACCCCAAAAGTTGACAAAAACAACAACGCATAAGTCGTTTGAAGTGATTACGTCTTATAGAAAACATCAAAAATATCTTGCGCTTCCGCAGTAACGCCGACGCCAATCCTAATCAGTAGACAATGAATGTTAAAGTTCAGCTCATACAAAATAAAGGGCACAATAAAGACTCCAAATGCCAACAACCAGCACGCTGACATTGATGAGAAATAAAAAGTTCCAGGGTTTTCTCCAAGGTTAAAACACGGGGGCAAAACCACCCCCACATTCGGCTTATTGGGGGTACTATAGTCCGATGTATTTCCGGCAGTGACTGCCTACTCACTGTGCATAGTGTGCATAGTAATACAGTGAGTAAAAAAATTTAATTTTTTTAATTCAACACCCCCTTCTGCCCTCCCAAAAAATTTAAATTAAATTTTAAAAGTTTTTTGGGAGGGGGGAGGGGGTGTTGAATTAAAAAAATTTTAATTTTAATTTTAAAATTCAGAACCCCCCCCCCTCCCTCCCCTCTTGTAATTTTAGGAGGGGGAAATGACTCCAAACAATATGGGACAAACATTCAGTATTCAGCCATATTCATATTCAGTTGTATATTCATTCGTATTCGTATTTGTATTCGTATTTGTATTTGATCCAACGGTTGGCAATTTTTTGGCGATTTTTTGGCCTAGGGGGTGGTGTATGTGTAAAATCAGATCGATAGCTTGGATTTTTTTTAGCAATTTTTTGGTGATTTGAGGGGCCTGGGGGTGGCAAGCAAGGCTGCCTGCCACTTTTCAGTGCATAGCTCGACCGTAGCAAACCACATACCAAACAATCAAAGTGCCTAGTCTGGAATAGACGAATGCCCATGTGGCATGCCCACACACAAATGGAATAATGTAAACAACTAGGTGAACAAAATTACTATTGTAAGATATGCTGTACTTGTATTTTGTGCAAAGTCTATTTTGTATTTCTTCACCTCCCCTAGCTAATTAGGGGCCTGTGATAGCAAATATGAATCCCAAATTTCCAACTTTTATCATATCTGGAAAATTAAAAAAATCCAATATTTTTCTCTAGGGGTGAGAAACAGGGCAATGAAGGGGTCAACTTGGTTGAGGGTGGACTACCCCCCACTCAGCCCCTCCAAATCATTCCAGGGGTGAAAGTAAAATAAAAAGTCCCCTATTTTGTGCTTGATTAGTTTACTTTCTGGATGTTCCATAGCTAATTTGAGGCCTTTGATTGCAAATTTAAATTCAAAATTTTTAAATTTAATCATGTGTGAAAAATAAAAAAATTCAGGTTTTTCCCAAGTGGCCGAGCAAGGGGTCAATTCACCTTGGCCGTCAATTCGACCTAACCCTAGGTCAGTCAATAGGCCGGGTTAAACTAACCCCTTGCTCTGCAACTTGGAAAAACCCTGAAATATTTTATTTTCCACACATGACCCTCCGCAACCTTGAAATATTTTATTTTCCACACATTATAGAATTTGCAAGTTCTGAATTCATATTTGCAATAAAAGGCCCCAATTTACACTAAATAGTGAAATTAGGTTGCCTTTGCAATTAGGTTGCCTTCCTCCAAGAAAGTGACTGCAAAAGCCATCAAAGTCAAAAAATATTTCTACAAATACTTCCATTTGTGCACATGGAAGTTCATGAGTTCCAAATACACCAACTACTAATTTAAAAGTAGGATATTTTTGTACATAAGCCATAAATATTTATATAGTGTGGCATGCCGAGAAATTAGGGGGCAACCTAATTTCATTCAGTGTAGTTAGGAGGGATATACAAGGTAAGTTAATGGGGACCCAAATAGGGGGCTTTTTATTTTACTTGCACTTCTGTAAATACTTGGAGTGGCCGAACGAGGGGGCCAGTCCACCCCGGCCGTCAGTGGAAGGACACTCAGATGAGCATGTTCTCTTGAACTTCCCCAAAGATACCCTCAAACTGACTCACTTTCACCTCGGCACCAGGGCGGAGAATGATGGACCATTAAAAAAAAAAAAAAAAAGAGTCTCTGAAAACCCAAATAAAGTAAATGAAAAAAGGCGTCCGACATTCCTTTGGCCATCCCTATAAAGAGGACGTCATGGGACTCAACTGTAGTTGAAGTGTTGAACTCAAGCTGAGTCGGTCCTGTTCGGAGTACGTGAGTTGGTCCGTCGGTCCACGGGGACAGGAATCGGGCCATGTCGACTGTAGTTCCCCAGCAGTTGGCTATGGCGGCCATATCCGCTGCACCTCCGTCCTCTTGGCGATGCTCTGGCTCGACCTTCGTTTCCCGTGGCTCGATTTCGTATTCTCCCGATCTGCGTTTGCCAGTCGTTTCTCAGAGATCGAGAACTGCGCGGTTACGTTGCTGTCGGGCGGAGGAGGAACGAGAAGAAGAGCTCCCGACGAAGCTGCAGGAGATCGTGCGCGTGTTCCAGGGAGTGACGGAGCCGCGAGCGAAGTGCGAGCAGCTGCTGCAGTACGCGAGGAAGCTGAAGCCGCTRGGGGAGGAGAAGAAGCAGCCCGAGAATAAAGTGGAGGGGTGCGTGTCCAAGGTGTACATCGCGTGTGAATTGCGAGCGGAGCGAGTGTACTTCGAAGCGGAGTCCGATGTGTTGCTCACCAAAGGATTGGCCGGGTTGCTCGTGGAAGGCTTGTCGGGCCACACGGCGGAGGAGGTCCTGAAGGTGACGCCCGATTTCGTCCACATGCTWGGGTTGAAGCAAAGCTTGACTCCATCGCGTAGCAATGGCTTTCTTAACATGCTGAAGCTCATTCAGAAGAAGACGTTGCAGGTTTGCTCGAACTCGGGCGATGCCRTCGCCATCCCCTCCGTCAATCCTCGAGACGATCGCTCGGAGACTGCTTCCCCGAAACCTGTACTAGGTAATTAGGTGTATCAATYGCGTTGTAAATAAAATGCAAATTAGATCTGCAGGCTGTAGTCGCGATCTGCAGCTCATTCGGTTTAGGGGAATTGTCCTTGTTGTTTCTACCGGGGTTTCTACGACGTCCATCGCGCACCTGGTGATCCAACAGCGATGCATGCGTAGAGACGGTTTGAGGTTGTAGATATAAATTCTGTTTTAAACTGCGCAGCCGTTTGGGATCGTACGGGATGGTGGAGCTCTAGACCTGGGAGCATATCTCATGCTCTTGAGATTTAGGTTTGAAAGCGACTGTCAGATCGTCTTTCTCATTTGAAAAGATGTTGGAAACTTGGAATGTTATTAAAGGGGTATGTATCTCCGATTACAGGACACAGTGAAGCTTGTACGTACAGTTGCTTTCTAATTAATCTGTGTACCGTTCTGAAGCCGTAGGCATGGTTGATGCTTGACATGTTCGATTCCCAATCATGTTTCCTTCTTTTAGGTTAAGTGCACACAATCGGTTTCGTTTTTTCCGTGCTAYGATCWCCCAGATCCAGCTGGCTCYRTTCTCCAATGASTCATGTTCTCCTATGCTTTCTCTGCCATASAGATAAAGCTAGCTGGAATGCATTGATCTTTGTGTGGATGCTGACATTTAGGAACTCTAATGCCAATCTTTCACAAACACCAACAAGGAAAGCATGAACCAGCCATCCGCAGCTGCWAAAACCGCGCTGGAAAGGCGTTTGACCGAAGGATGGGCCACACTGGCAAAAACGGTGGTCCAGACAGTCCAGAGCAGAGACCTTGTAAGTATATTAATCGAGACTGAGGCACCTTTTTCTCGTTTTTGTTGATGGGYGTCACGTTGGATTCTTTTCAATGAACTTTCTCGTTTCATTTCAGGGCATTTTGTAAACTAATTTCTTGCCATTTCAAAGATGAAAAATCCTTCCAATTCGAAAATAGTSATGAAAAGCTTGTAAAGAACCATTCATCGTTGAGGAAAAATAGAAAATTTACTCAAGACCTTTAAACTCATGCACATAGACTTTTAGAAAGTGATTCTGTTGAGAAATGCCTTCTGATACCTTCTGACATTTGATTCTGACATTTGAGAAACTCTCCAGATTTGCGTAAAAGTGGTGAAGATGAATTGGTCAGGGTTGGTTTAGGGCTGGTGTAGCACGGTCAAGCAGTTTTTGTTTTTCATCTATAGTAGGCAGTGCCAAAAGCGATCTTCTTTGTTATGAGGAGGCTATTTACATTCATGAAATAGACGAAACCTATATTATATGGATGGAACTTTTGTTTTTTCATCCATAATAGTGTACATTCATCCAAAATAGACTAGTATAGTTTCAAGATATGGCAGTTTTTTTATGGTTTCATCCATTGTGATAGCATGAATATATTGCCAAAATATTCCTTGAAAAAAAAATTATCGTTTCCTAGCAAAAAATTGCTCAAAAACACACCCTAGCATTGTGAGACAGAGATTGAGGTGATTTATGAAAAATCAAAGTTCTTGTTGTGCATTGTTATCATTGCATTATGTAATACTTCAAACAGGTTGCTACTAGCCTTCATGCCCACCTCCTTTCCTTTGTGGACCATGCTCATCACATTGAGCCTCCACCTCTCCACATAGTTAGTGACGTGTGTGGAATATTCCATGATGCATGCTAGTGATTGTTATGACTAGTAGAAGTTGCATTCATATTTTTCTCTAACATGTCCATATTATAGACCAATTTAGCATGGCTATATATTGGAATGCATTAAATCTTGTGTTCTCATAGTGGAATTTTTGTTTGACTGAACATGTGGTAGAAACACTTTTTCCTTTGTTGTGTCCATTTGTTTCAACAAACATGATAAATGTTCTCGGGGAGATCACTCCTTATAATTTAAGGTATACACCTGAACATTCCAAATCTTATTGTCTAAAAGAGACACTTCGAAAGATCCTTACTCCTTACTCTTTGTAAATCTTCTAAATGTACAAAGTCTACTAAAATTTTATAACGTCTACTAAAAAAACTTTGATCCTCCATAAGTTTTGGAAATGGTATCAAATGTCCATTTTTATGTATAGAACATCATTTCAATTTCCAACACAAAAATACAAAACTTTGACCAATATAATAATAGAAATTGTGCACTGCAGAAAAAATGAGCTTTGGGTTGTCCTTACTTTAAAGAAACTACAACAACCTACAATAATGTGGACAAGATGTGTTGGATATAGTCATATAGAAGCAACGGCTTGGGAACATATCTCTCTTGATATTTAGATGTTGGATTTAACCCAATTAAGGAAAAAGAGACTTTCAAATTGTGCATGATTGCAAGAAAGACTGGTCCTATTTGCGTCACATGTGGAGTGTTGGAGTTGTCATTAGCCATAACTTTGGGTGTGTGAAGCCAACTGACTTGAAACTTTTATTGAAGATGACTAATTTGATAGTAATGAGGTTTTTTATTTTTCAAAAATATCAGTATGAATTTCTAATTAAATTTCAATTTAGCTAATTTGTTGGTTGTCACATTTTGCAGTTTAGTGGTCTTTAGTATTGTGGAGTACCCAAAATTAATGATGTAGACTTAAAATTTGTGTAGGATATTTCCACATTAGAGAGGCATATGTCTACCAAAAAGAACTAAAATGAAKCATTAGTTTATGTCCTTTAAGTTCATGCAAATAGTGCTTCATTGTATGCATAATTCTAAAAATGGTTTTATGATCATTCTTTTGGTGAAATCTCCTCACCACGAAATCTTTTCTAATCGAAAATTATCAAGTTTCTTTGAAAATAGTTTTTCCTATTTTTTACAAATTAAAATGCCAAAGTACCTACTTTCATGAGATTTTGCACTTTTTTAGTTCTTCTACTTAGAGAATTTTTCTATACTTTTCCTTCCTAAGGTATTTCTATCAGAAGAGTTTATACATTAAACATATTTTTTGTATCTCTTTAGATTTTCTTTTCTAATTATAAAGTACTTCCAAAAAAATCATGAGTGTTGTAAAAAAACGCTACAAAAAACGCGCGGTCTTTCTTGCAACCACCCTTGTCTATTGGTCACTTGGTCTCATCCAACCATAGGCCCCTATCAAGCACTTCATTTGCCATCAAAAGTTGTCCACCTCATATTTTCCATTATTGGTTGCTTGCATCGAAATGAAGTTTGTATAAACACGGAAGTCTACAGTAGGTATGGTCTTGACATAGACAACAACATGAAGAAAAAGTGGACAAGCAAATAGGTTTTAGGATGAAGGGTTTTGAAATTGAATGTAAATTTTGACTTTCCAAAGTTGCAACCAATCCATCTCGATATGTTCACTTTGTTGCCCATGCAAATTTCAAAGTTGGMTATTTTCRTAATMWATTTTCAACCTAGGTATCTTTTTTATATTGTACCTCTTGTGTTTAAATTGATCAAAAAATTGAATCTACGGAATCACATGTATTCAAAGAGTCTAGAATAGTTGGATTTACTCCATTAATTAAAGGATCCTTGTTTCTATTGAGACGAATCAAAAGTTTGGATAAGCTCTTATGATCTCAAATTTTGACAAAAATTTCTTTATTCCTAAATTCTCATTGTTCCCTCAAAAAACAAATGAAAGTTTGGACAAGTTTCTATGATATCAATTTTTAAATTTTTTTTGAAGATAGAAAAAACACATAAATTTTTGGAGAATATAATTTTTTCATTTCTATTGGTTTTGGAGAGCAAATTAAAATTATACCACCCCATGTCCAATTTTTAGCTCACCAAGCRTCAAAAGAAACCCATGGAAACTTGAAACAACAATTAAAAAAATTTGTACCTTATAGATTACGTTTTTGTCTACATGAAATTCTTTGATTCATTCCATTTGGATGAATGATATCATCGTTGAAATGCAGCTTCTTGTTTGTAGGAGGGAATTTTGCAATATAAAGGGTCAACAAGGAGAGCAGAGGCAAACAAGGAGGCACTTTATATCACGAAATGCCTAACAACGAGGGACATTGCCCGACGTAAATCACAAGTAGGAAAATCAAAGTTGGATGGAATATATAGGATGAAAAAACTATAATGCTCGATTACGTGAACAAACCTATGTAATTGGGCATTACGGTTGATTGCGTCGTAGAACTCTTCCAAGAAATGAACGATCAATTTCTTAGGTGTGGTTTACAATTTGTTTTTGAGCTCAATTTTCAAAAATTTTAAGTAAAAAAAATTTGTACAAAGTTCAATATGCTTGCTAGAAAAATATCACAACTGAAATTAGGGTATTTTAAATCCATCTCAGAACCACTAACAATTCAATTTTTCCTTCAATTTTGTACCTGCTTCTACTTGACAATTTCCTTTAAGTATGAAAATCAATTGTTAGTTTTTGAAAAACTTCRAATAAGAAATTTTCTATTCAAATTCCGTAGTGCAAAAAATTTTACCTAAAAATATTCAAAACTAAACTTAGATTTGTCAAACTCAAAAGGCTGGTTTACAACTAGTAAAGCAAGGTGTAATAATATCCATTTTCTTCACTTTAAATGCACATATCTTGAAAAAGTTAAAAGTTTTTGAAATTTCTTTTGCAACCTTTTACACTAGTGTAGTGCAAGATCCTACTTACTATGCTACCACATAACTACTTTAGCAATGTCATAAATGAGCTTAAAAGAAAAAATCTTGAAACAATTGAGGCTCCAAAAGAGCTATCTAACATGAAGGTACATACTCCTTCAACTTGTACTAATTTCATCAATGTACCAACAATGAACATAAAAGAGGATGCTTGGATGTTTTTAGAGTCCTTTGGGATTTCCACTTCAATATTCATAACTAGTTCCACATGTATTCAAAAAATATAAAATTATTTGATTTTAATGCCGATTCTATTAGATGCCATTCCATTTATTGAAAAAATATTTCATGAATTTGAACTCTTTAAAATAAAAAGTTAGATGATAAAAGGTCACTTTATAAGTTTCCTACTTTAATCATTACTACAAATAGGCCCCTATTCTACCTTAATTTCTACTATCTAGATACTTTTAAAATTTTCATGTCCAAAAGTATGTGTCTTCAATTATGGGATGAGTTTAGATGGTTACACAATTGGGTCTATTAATCTTATGAACTATTTATTGTCCATCCAAAGAATTTTGCATAATATTGAACACAATTTTTATTTTTTGTCTTATATAATCAACATTGAATTCTAAGGCAATAGTAACCAAGCATACCAAATTTTTGTTTCAAAAAAGAAAAATTCCATTCTTCGAAAATTGTTTCATTCAATATTCGTAGTTTACATGATAATCAATTGAATAACACTGGTGATGAATTTTTTAAATTTCATTACATAGGTATGTAGGAAACATGCCATATTCACTTTTTTTTTCGGTCAACCATCTCCAAAATTTCCTTTTAATTATAGAGATCTCAATGTTGGAGTGAGAATGCCCAAATTTTGTAAAATACGTATCTTTTTATAGTAACTAGATTTGCTATTTGACCTTTACACTATAATTAATTTTGTACATTTGAGCATTATGGTTAATTTTCTTTCCCAAATTTAGTTAAAGTATATCTAGTTTAGAAAATTTTGGCATGGTCACTCTAACATCAAAATCTTTGTAGAGGGAATTTTGAAACATTATTGGAAGCTCATCCAAGGTGCCTGCCGCCCTGCTCTTCAATTTCTCACCAGTGTCGATCTGCCACCGCCGACATTTCAACCACCACACCAGCCCACATCTATAATTAGACTCTAATACTAATTGATTAATCAGATGTTCATTGATAAAACTGTTTCGGAAAGTTCTTTTGTGTGCTTTTGTTTCGACATTTCTCCAAGGTTCGCCTCAAGTTTTGGATCTATTGAATCAGAATGTTAGGAATGAATAGGCTCATCGTCGTTGGCGATTCTCCTTCTTCATCGTTTTTTATTCAATTCGTAGTCACCCTCGTTTGGATTAGTTACAATTGGGTCAACTTCCCAGTACTGACTTCCGGCATTCTATAAGTTGCTTCGGCCATCTTCAATGCAACCTTGTATAATCGACCTCTACAGCAAATCAATGGAGAAGAGTCTCTATCACAAAAYTAGCAAAACTAGCTGAGAATGTCCACCATTGATTTGCTGTAGAGACCGACAACAGAGGGATGCATTGAGGATCGATGCCTTTAATTAGAGATTTCCTCATTCATTTAGACTACTGTGCCCTGTGTCGTTGCCACAGGCAAAACAAAAGTAAAAGTAATTTTCTAATTTTGGATTCATAATAACTTTGAAATTCAATAACTTTCACGTACAAGGTCGGAATGCCACGAAACAAAGCCCGTGCACCCCTCCTAGCAGAGAGCTTTCAGACGGTACCAAGCACTCCACCTAGGACGCACGGTCCGGGAGATCTCAACGTAACAAACAAAACAAACAAACAGATAGCCTGATTTAAAGGATAGATTTTTCTATGGATGAAGATCTCTACAGTAGCTCCCCAATTACTGTTGTGGAGGAGGAATTGATGATGCTCAATTACAAGTTCATTGACATGTTGGTGTTCTGATTCGTTTGGCAGAACAACGAGAAATTGCCAAGGAAAAGGAGCCGGGTGCACCTCTGGACTGGAACGACACCAGGAGAATGAAGTACACATGGCAAGTGGTGCAGGAGACTTTGAGGCTCCAGCCCCCGGCCATTGCGGGATTCCGGGAAGCTCTTCAAGATTTCCAGTACGCCGGATACAGCATTCTCAAAGGGTGGAAGGTGAGTTATTAAATCCCTTTGGAAAAATACCTTGCGCAAGTGGCTGCTCTCACTGCATGCAGCATTTAATTTGTTCACCAGGAAAGCCATCATGTCAGGTATATAGAAGTAGCATTTTTTTTTTTTCTGAGACAGATTCAATGACTCATGACACTCCCAATTTGGATCATTATTGCACCTCCTCCATGTTCGAGAAGCTACAAATTATTGAAATGGTCACATATTCAACTTGTATGGTGTTGTACATAATCAAACATGATAAGGTTCAGATGTTAAAATGACTTAAATGAAAAATGCTAATTCATTTGTTGCATTATCAATCCAATGGCATACTTCAAGTGATGAGCTGGTACATAATTTGTGTTGTAGGAGTTGAATGTGATACCAGTTGTTCACATATTTTCTTCACAACCCTTCAATCCTCAAGCATGACATAAGGCAATCATCATTTGTTTCGGCAAGCACGACACCAAATACTTGTGCAAGAAGAATGAGGTCACATCGAAGAACCACTCACCACCGTGGCAGCAAGAGGTCGCCCTCGATAAAGCACAGCAATAGAGACTGCAAAGCTAGGATAACCATGAGCAAAATTTGTTGTGCCATCTGCAATCACGAAGCAAACAGATACAAATTCAAAAGCATGGAGGTATGCCGGAAATAGTTTCCGCACTTATTGTTACATACAACTTGATAAATGTTGACATGAAGAAGAGTTTCAGGACATCAAGGTTCCCCAAGAACCCAAATGCGTGCACCAGAAGTTCATTTTCAAAGCAAAGAATTCAACTGTTAATTCAAATCCTCACCTAGAAAACAATTCAAATTCTTACAGAGAAACTCTKATAGTATTCTGATAGAATCAGTGGATGATAGCAAGTGCTCAAATGAGACGTACCTAGAGGATCTATGCACCACAGAAATTCCGAAGTTGAATCTCCACTCACGCCTCCTTCTTCTCCGAGAATCAGATGATCTGGAAACCTTTCTCGCACGACTTCTATAATTGCAAGCTCCGTTTTACGATCAGTGCTGTCGGTCATAGTCCCAGCATAAGGTTTGCAATTCAGTTTTCTTAATACTCACAGCTAGCAAACCTTTCTTCCAAGTGAAGAATTACAAACTCAAATTGAAAGTATAAKCAACTGAACACATGCACATGAAGCAAAAAGTGGACGAAGCAGAGAGACACTGACTCTGTCACAAGGTCGGCCTTGCCCTTGTAGTCTATATTTCGTGGCTTGTCAACTGCAGCCGTGATGACCTGCATGCCAAATACACAAAAWTTAAAACCTCCAATAATTAATTAGGTCCGACCCTCTCATTACTTCGAGAAGTTGATAGATTCCCTGGGACTGCCGTGATTCCTGTACACGTATTCGCCGCCTAAGTGTTCATCGAGAAATATTCAAAGTGCCTCTGCATATTCAAATGCAAATCGATAATAGGGGGGTCTCAATAAACAAGGCACACCGACAAGGCTTCCTAATCCACAAATTGAACCTCCAATAAAAAAAATTAGGGTTCTGTGGTGTGCGGCAAGGCTTCCTGAAATAGTTCAAGTTCCCGCATCTTGTCATGCTACACACCATAAAACCACCACCTCGGTGTGCTACAGTATATTACAGAACATTCGCAGATTCTCTAATTCGTAAAAATGCCTCATCCTCCATGAATGCGAGAATGCGGGAATGGGGCTTACTGACACCCTAACCTAGCGCAAATCCAGTCTCGAATCTTATTACCATAGATCTCAGAACAATCTGTGGCCAGGAATTAATGATAAGAATATACAATGGATAATAAATTGTCAAAGTCAAGAATTCACGGAAAATTAATCATCCTAGACCCAGGCAATTGAATTCTCCAGATTCCGATTTCAGGTGCCATCCCCAGTCATTGCAAAAACCTCAAGTCTCAGGACATCCACAATCCTCAGAGAATTATGCATTCCCCACCAAGAATTCACAAAAACCCTATTCAAAATTCGTGCAATTGGATTCAGCCATTGTTGTTCCCGACACATTTAAGGAGGTCACTGATCCAGCTCACCTCGGCCCCTCGGCGACTCGCGGCGTCCAGTGCGTCCATCAAATCCTTCACGGGCAATCCCGCCGTGTTCACAGCGCCAATTTTGGAAGCCTGCGCCTCTGAGACCGCAGCTCGGACGACGTCACGGCGCTGAGTGCGCATACCTACGGGCAGACCCCCTCGTCGGTTGCTACACGGCTGGGCGTGGCCAGCGAGGGCGGGGGGTCGCACATTTCTGGATTTGGCTTGAGCGGGCGTGAGAAGGGAAGAAGACGCGAAAGCTCTGAGCCCTGTGGCGGTCGCCATAGCTGCGATGGCAATTGCAATTGGGATGGCTGAATCCGGCAGCGGCAGGCGCACATTCCTTCAGTTCAGTTGCGGTCGCGGGACGGGCTGCTAGACGATGAGGACTTGGATGGATGGATGCCATCTGGATGACACAAGTGAAATTCTGTTGACGACACTTGAAATCTACAAAAGGAGCCTATTGACACAAAGTTTGATGTTTCAAATTTTATAAAAAGGTGTATTAGTTTTGTGCAGTACTCATGCATTCAATTGATGTATTGTAAGTGGTGACATTGTCAAATTTGAAATTGTTTAGGTGATTTTTGAGTATTTCATCCATTCAAAATGGATTTTTTTAATGAAATATTTCAATTTTCCTAAAAACAACATTCTATAAGAAATTACCAAAAATAAACCTTCAAAGAATGTGGCCCTATCATTGGGTTATCACCTAGGTATTCAA